>LNAC01000024.1:943183-1018838 GCA_002007465.1 Ailurus styani | reverse complement strand
AAATTTTCCTCAGTGTCTTTGCACTCTGTTCACTATGTACTAGTGCTTGATACATATTTTCCCACTTATTTTTGAACTTTGCCAGAGACAATGCCTTAGGTTTTTTTTGGAGATAAGATGTTTTATGTAATGACAAACAAGCGGAAACTATCCCAAAGTAGAAGAGGTATGCAGTATGGAAAAATAGCTCAAATTTTGGATTTTGAAAGCACTAGAATTTTCCTTTTCTGTTTTCAGTTGTGGGACAGAGGAAAAGACAGGGTCCTAAAGTTTCTGTGTTATAGACATCAACAACCTTGGATGATCTTGGATGTGTCATTACCTCTCTGGGTTTTGACATCCTGAAATATAAAAGGGAAGCTTATACTAAGCCATCACTTTGATCCTGTTAGCTCAAACCCACTCTGATCCTGAAGATGTAATCTCTGTTTTATAGATCTACATTTATGTCAAGGGAAATGTCATTGCAAGTTTTCCATCTCCATAGCAAAACTGTTAAAGTAGCAGATTGAACAATACGTTTGTATATCACAATGCAACAGGTCATCCCTCATTTATACAAATCTTGTTGAAGAAATGACAGTCAAAAGCCTCTCCATATTCAAGCATAAAAAAAATCTATAAAATTATATTCAACTGGTTAGCAGCCTGTGTCTGAGGTTTTAATAGAGTTATATTTATTTTCTGTGTTCAGAGAAGGCTTTTGCAAATGAATGTGAGATGGGGCACTTGATTTGGCTGCCCTTTCTAAATTGTAGACTAAATTTATTAATGCAGCTCATGACTTACTCCTTAATTTGTTTCATTAAACATGGTTTTTATTTTGTCAGAAGCCAATGTATATATTTTGTCATTGTGGAAGTGAATATCAAGTAAGCAGGAATGCGATAACAGATTTATCCCACATGAAACAAATCTGATATGTGAAAACCTGCATTAAAAAATTCAATATAAAATTATTCACTTTCCCCAAATAATTATTTATAAATGTATTTATTCTCAAGGATTATATTAGAGAACACTTAACCCACTATTTATTTATTCATTCAATTAAAACAAATTCAATTTATGTACATTTTTTAGAATTTCATTTCTGATTTAATTAGGTCAATTTGTGAGGCTTAAGCAACTTATGATTTTTTTAAATGAAAGCACAAGTAGAATTTCTTTTTGACAACAGTAATTACATTGGATTTAGAGATAATGCAAAGCGAAAGGACAGATAAAGCTAAAGAAAAGAAAAGACTAAGAAAGATTAGTACAAAACAAACAAAAAAAAAAAGAAGAAAAAAAAAAGAACTGATATGTTTCCACCTAAAACCTGAATAGAACAGATTAAGAAAAAAATACTGAATAGACTAAGAAACATAAACACAAAATCAAAATAATGATCTGAGAATTTAAGGATTAAAAAAAAAAACAAAAAACAAATACCAAAAAACTGATATTTATTTGGAACCTTCTATGAGCCAAACACTGTGTTAGTCAATCTGTGTGTGAGGCTGTTAATATTATCTACACTTCTCTGAGTCAAAAATTAAGGCCTAAAAAGAACATTTAGCAAGTACGGCAGCTGGGTTTCATCCCCACCATTAGATTTAATACATCATCTCCTGCTCTAGACTCATTCCCTAATATATGGTCACAGTC
This sequence comes from Ailurus styani, assembly GCA_002007465.1. Lineage (NCBI taxonomy): Eukaryota > Metazoa > Chordata > Mammalia > Carnivora > Ailuridae > Ailurus > Ailurus styani. The sequence goes on along the minus strand of LNAC01000024.1, from coordinate 1,017,188 downwards.
TATAAGTTGCTTATCAGCCGCTGGTTTTCTCAAGATAGTAGGCAAAGGAATATGATACTGTGGGGCATGGTCATTGATATTAGGGAAGTATGAAATGTTGGTGTAGGTGGTCAGAGTAAGGAAGGAGTATTTTTATTTAATGATGCAACAGGAAAATCTTCATGCGAAAGACAGTGTTTTAGATTGGGTCCTAAGAAATGAGAGACTTTTGAGAGGTGGGGACAGGCAGGTGGGAACAATCCAGAAGAAAGCAAGAACTCAGCCAGAATCACCTATGCCAAAAGGACAGAGGTAATCCTGGAAAAGGAAATCAGACAGTTTCATGGGGAACTTTAAGTAAAAAGCCAAGGATTTTTACATGTCAAATGAGACTGCAAATGCAGAGCTCAATTAGGAGGCAATAATAAGAGACTAAGTCCATGTGGGTCTTGTCAATCAAGTGGATGAGGAAGTGTTAGAGAGGGTGAAGACCACAAGTCAATGATTAGGACCTCAAGGCTCTTATTGTTGTGATTATTACTATTTATATTACCAATATGAAAGAGAAACCAAAGCTAGTAAAAATCTTCCAGTCTTCTTGTATGAACCTATAAATAGTTGATTTTCTTCTTGAACTCTCTTCTCCTTGATGCTTATCCCAAGGAGAAAACTAACAAACGTAGCAACTTCCAGCTCTCCATGGCATGTGTGGACACCCCAAATGGGGGTCAGTCCTTGTACTGAAGCCAGGGTTCCCAGGCTGTGTTGCTAGGGAAGAGCGGATGCCAGCAATGCATTATCCCGTCTCCAAGCCAGTCCGGAGATCACTTTTTCCTAAGAGGACTTTTCACTGTGGCAATTTATGCATCTATTTAATTAGCCCAATATTATTTTTTTTCTTTTAGTTTATGTGTATTTTTTCAAACAAATACTAAGTTGTTAAGACTTACATGCATATTAAGTCATTTGGACCTAAATACTTAATAAACAGAATTGTTAGGTAATTTATTTTTATTTTTAATTTTTTTGGTCTGTGGGTGATATGAGAGAAATTACTGAGACATTCAGTGTGCTGTGAACTTGTGTTTTAGAAAATATACATGTACAACTCTCTCTGTAGGACTAGGGAGTATAGAATAAGGGCCATTTAGATAGAATAGGATTTCTTTAATTCCCAGTCTCAAGAATCTTTCTCACCATCCCACACCAGCTACTCACTTCTGTCCTCATATTTAGGATCTTGTAATCAGGAATAACTATACCGTTCCAGTGCCCTGTTTTCATCCATTCTTTGATCCCACTGGGACTTCTGTTACACATTGTCTTTTACATTAGTCTTTCCTATCCCCATGTACTCACTTCCCTGATCACCCAGATTAGAACACATGCTCCATAACCCTAAACAGTTCCTTAAATACACCCTCAACTGTCTCCCCTTCTCTCTTTCTGTCATGCTTACTTGGTAGTATCTCTACGTTCATTAAACTCAACTCTCCAGATACTTCACCTTTGCACCCAAGTGTCAGCATGTGGTTGAAGAAAAACACAATCATGCTGCCTAGTCTATGCTGAATTCTCAAAAACATCATCAGTGTCTCATAGCCAGCCTAGCAAATTCACCTTATTTTTTTAGATGACTCATTCATACTTCCCTGTCTTCCAAATTCTGATACCCTTCCCCAATGCTTTATTCCTTCCTCCCCTGAAAAAATAGGATCTATCAGAATAGACCTCTTTTTCATCCCCAAATCTCTTACTCTACCTGCATCCATTTCTCTTTCTTCTCTTTTTATTCTTGTTTCATGATTGAACTAGCCCCAGTCTAACCTTTAGATTCTATAGTTGTCTATAGAATCTTGCTTCTTTTTTTTTTTTAAAGATTTTATTTATTTCTTTGATAGAGAGAGACAGTGAGAGAAGGAACACAAGCCGGGGGAGTGAGAGAGGGAGAAGCAGGCTTCCCGCCGAGCAGGGAGCCCGATGTGGGGCTCCATCCCAGGACCCTGGGATCATGACCTGAGCTGAAGGCAGACGCTTAAAGACTGAGCCACCCAGGCTTAAAGACTGAGCCACCCAGGCGCCCCCCTCTTGCTTCCTTAAGGGCTTCTCTTTGCATCTTACTATTTTCTTTCTCTTGTAGATCTCTTCCATAAATACAAAATCATGCTATAAAGTCTTTCACCTTAAAATATAGGAGAGCACCTGCTTTTGATCTGGCAATCATCCCATTTGTCTGCTCCCTTTTACAGCAAAATAAAAAGTTGTCTCCACCCACTGACTGTCTCTTCCTCATTTGTCATTGCTGCTTTGATCCACTCCATTAGACTTTTGTTTTCACCATTCTGCCAAAATAACTCTTACAAAGGATATTTCCATTTTGCCAGGCTCAGTGGTCTTTTAAAATTTTTTATATTATTGTATTTCTCAGTAGCATTTGGCATTGATGATCATTCCTTTTATATAGAAAAACCTCCTTACGGACTTCTGGAGTCCTCCTTTCCTAGTTTTTCTCCTGTCTCTTTTATCATTGTCTGTTTCATCCACTTCCAATGAATCCCTGTATGTAGGGTTTTGTTTTAATCACCTGTATACCCAGCACCTGTAACAGAATCTGGCACATGGTACTCTGGATTCCAGAATAGAGATAACAATTTGAGATGGAAAATTTTAAGGAAGGCAGTGAAAACAGTGCCTTTGAAGCAGACCTTAAGTAATGGGTAGGATTTCATAAAATATTTTATTTTGAAGGGTTGGGAGCTTTAAATCAGAGAAAAAAGCATTAACAAAGATACAAATTTAGAAATCATGGGACAAACTATGGAAACAACGACATAGTTTCTAGTCACACTACAGCATGGAGGCTAGGGTTTCAACATAAGAATTTTGGGGTTCCGCAAACACAGAGTTGATAACAGACATCTACACTAAATCCCAGGAGAGTGTACATTCAGAGCTCAGCTATAGTTCCTAATATTTGGGGGAATATTAAAATACACAGATAGAGTCTTACTAGACTACAGTATATTGATTAAATAATGTTTTTGCAGGCCATATTTGTAAAATGCAGTTGTTTTTTATGCCAGTCATCAATTACTGACTTTTAGTTTAGAACCCACTCTTCTTGGCCTTGCTTTGTGATACTTGAGCTCAACTCTGTAAACATTCATCATCACCTGGCATACCGCTAGGCCCTGTCAATAGAAGGGGGACATCTTTTCCAGTTTCTGTGCCTTGCTTTTTCTCTTGCTCCTAGGGAGTAGTTGGGCAACCAGTGGCTTTTTAGGTAGTTTCTCCAGGATCCTAGTGGGTGGTTGCTGAGTGAATCTGCAGGCATTGCGGTGGGCAGCTTCCTAGCAAGTCCTGTGGGTACCCCAGTAGTTGCCTTCCATGAAAACCTTGGCGCCTCAGTGAGTGGTTTGTTTTCTGCTTGCCAGTTCCAACCTGCAGGCACTCAACAAACCAGTCATCCAGTGGGCCCCAGACTCCAGAGAAGTCTGAATCTCAGCCCTGGTAGAGCCCACTTCTGAGCTGGTTCCTTCCTTGAGTACTGTCCTTCAGCCCTATTGATAGTGGCTGCTCTCCAGTGTATTTTTACTGTATTCTTTAGTGTTCTTTTACCTCTTACTAGTAAAATGCTCATTCCCTTGTACTAGTTAACAATTCCTGATAGTAAAGTTTCCCTGATTAAATTACCAGTGTGGTTTCTGTATCAGATTGGATTATTACTAATAAGTTATTATTCCATGTATAACGGATATCACCCAAGATGTACCAATAGGTAAATTCAGAGTGTGCCTACTAGATGAGCACATATTTTCTTTTCCAGCTACCAGCAATAGGTTATCAAGTGGTAGACTCTACATCTAAACTTACTTAGTTAAAGAACCCAGTTACCCAAACATATACTTGAAATAAAACAAAACACCATAAGATGTCTCCAGTCAAATGAATTTGAGAAGTGTAGGAGAATGATGTTTTCTTTTCTTTGCAACACATACTAATAAAACAAATATTTGAATAAGAATAAAAGATAATAAAATGAATTTGAGATTTAACTGTGATCTGTTGAAATTGTATTTCCAAGATAGATAAGTCATCAAGTAGAAAAACCAAAACAAACAAATAAAATATGTTTTGTCAAACCTCTGTGTCTACACTAGTGGAGAGAAGTAAAATACTGAGTCAGTGTTGGTTAGTTCTTGGAAGAAATTATTACTGCAGTTTCCAGAGACATAAACCAGGGGCATTGTATGGTCTAGACTAGGGAGTAACAAATTATGGCTGCAGGTTGACCTCCTGCTTTTGTAAATAAAATTATATTGGAATACAGCCATAGCCATTTATTTACACATTGTCTATGGCTGCTTTTGCTCTGTAATGTGGAATAGAGTAGTTGTGACACCGACTGAATGGCCCCCAGAAAGCCTCAAATATTTACTGTTTATTTAGGAAAGCTTCCTGACTCTCCAAGACATGGGATCTCTGCCATTGGGGCTTGAAAGCAGCTAAACAAACGGATATGGCTGTGTTCCAGTAAAACTTTATTTATAAAAAACAGCCTGTAGGTCAGATTTGACCTATGGGCTTTAATTTGATGACCCCTGCTCTAGAGCATAGTAGGTATGCGATAAATATTTGAATAAATGAGAAAAAAAAGAATTTTAAATCTAAAACTGTCTGCACATTCTGTTCTCTTTCAGTATGTGTGGTGTCTAGATGATGCCCCTGTGACAACTGAAGACTGACTCTGATGGATGACTTAGGTAACCTCTGGAGGGTACCCACATTGTGACCATAAACCACTGTGCCATGTGGAAAACAACTGCAGTCCTGGGGCAAAAGATAAACTTCATGCTTGATAAAAAACAACTAAAAGGTAAGGTTTCTCTCTGGTGTGCTGCAGTCTTCAGTCTTCTTCTGTTTTTCATTCCCACTGGCAGCTCAAAGCTGTCCTCAATCCATCATATGCCTCTTGAGTGTGTGCTCTGGGTTCACTGTCATGATGAAAAACTACTTCGTGAATTTAGTGTCGGAACTCAGGATTGAGTCTGAGCTGTTTACATAGCTTCTGGGGAAAATGACACCCAAATGTGGGGGAAACAATCCAAGAGGCATTTCAAGTATGTGTTTTAAAATAGAAATATTGACAGTGGTACCTATTTTATTCAAAGGTGTTTGTTAGTTCTACAAATCCAGTTAGACACATTTCACTAGCCCATTTGGGATTCCCTAATTTGATGATGCTACCTCTCTTATGTCACTCAGATCTACCCTAACATTCCTATCCTACTGCTACTCACATAATTCAGGCTCTCATAGCTGTCCTCTGAATTGCTACCTCTAATACTTCATGTCGCTAATTTGTTTTACCTTTCCCAGATAGATTAATCTTCCTGAAACACGAATTGGAGCATGTTGCTATTTCCCTTAGAAATTACACTTGATTCCCCTTTGCCTAGAGAATAAAGTCTAATCTTAGTCTGTTGACAGTCTTCAGTTCCATTTCTCTGCACTACTCCTGCTGATACCCACCTACCTCCTTTCATGGAGGGTTGCCAGAGAGAATACAGGATACCCAGTTAATTTGAATTTCAGGTAAACAATGAGTCATTTTTTGGTAGGAGTATATCCCTATTACTGCATGGGAAACACTCATTCTATAAAAATGACTCATTGTTTATCTGAAATTTAAATTGAACTGAGTGTCCTCTATTTTTTATTTGCTAAATCTGGCAACCCTACTTTTATGCCACTACATTTACCTGATTCAAATAGTCTTTGTTCTGTATATGCTCCTCATGATTTTCAGCTTTTCTGATTTTGCCAGAATTACCTTCTCAGTATCTAGATACCATATATAAAAGTATGGAGTATAGCATATAAATATTTCCTCTCCTTAACCAACATGATGTAGAAGAAAGGATGTAGATGAGATAGTTTGCTGTATACTTGGATTATTGCGATAGCTCTTACTTGGCCATCTCTGTGATCTTTGGACAAACTACTTTTATAGACTTTAGTTTCCTTACCTACACAGTGAGAATAATAATACCAACTTCAAGTGATTATTTTAAGGTTAAGTATGAAATTTTATAAAATCTTTGTAAAAGCATGTAATTTGTAGGAGGGGTTCAGTGAATGACAATGCTTTATTAAATTTCTTTTTATATCAGTGCTTCTTAAACTTGATGAACCACAAAGCTCCCAAATATATCTGGATCCCAGTATAAGAAACATTTCATTAAAGAGTTCAAAGTAAAAGTGATTACTTAAAATGGTCCTTTTACACCTCATAAATAAGTACTCCTCAGATTTAAGCAATGAAAGTCTGTGGCAAAACATGCTCTCCCAGATCTTTATCTGGATAATCCAGAATAGGATTATGTCTTTAGACTCTCAACAAAATACAAAGGCAGTATTTTAAAACTATAATGAAGAACTTTTATGGAGTCACTGGAGCACCAACAGAAATGTTCTCATTAGCGAAATACTGCATCCTGTCTTATTTATCTGTATGCTTTACTCTCTTCTGGACAGATTGTCTTTGGCTACATGTTTGAGTCTCTGTTTCTTCTTTATGGAGCCTTCTGCAGAGCAGAAAGGTATTTGTTAACCGAAGAGCTAACTGATTGAATAAATATTAACTTCTCAGATTCAAAATTATAGGCTTCAAATGATGACTTTATGTGTATGTTTTGTCAATTTATCAGCTGTATCCAAGGCCCCTTTATGATACAACTGCACCACTTCTGTCACGTAGGGAATGGGTTACATAATTTGGGCTCTGGTTTATTGGACATCTGACCTGGCTGGCATATGCTGGGTCAGCCAGATTTTTTTCTCACAGGATGTCAGGATTGTTGGCAGTTGCTGGTGGGCATCTAAACTTAAAGTTTCTGTCTGGCTTTCATGAGGCATCTTAATCCTTCTGGGAGAAACAGAGAAAACTTTTCTGGGGAGGGTGGTAGTAATGGGGCAGCCACAGAGTCAGGGCTTGGAGAAATTGCCAAGTAATCTTGTGACCTGATTTTCCACTCTCTGATTTCATCTGTTGTGGGAATGAAGTGGTCATAAGTATGGTTTTTGTTCAGGGAAGTTTAAGACTATTTTTTGTTACCTGCAACCAAATAATCTCTAATTAAAGCACCTGGGTCAAAATGGGCGTTTGAGTATGCCTGCCAGGGTTGTTGCGTGAAGTAGTGAGGATCACTTGTGGGCAGTATGGATTTTATTTATTTTATTTTATTTTTTTATCTTTTAAAGATTTTATTTATTTATTTATTTGTTTGTTTGTTTGTTTATTTATTTATTCCTTTGAGAGAGAGAGAAAGAGAGAGTGCGCACATGCCAGTGGTGGGAGGAGCAGTGAGAGAGGAAGAAAAAGATAGGATCTGAAGCCGACTCTGCTGAGTGTGGACCTCGACATGGGGCTTGATCCCACAACCCTGATAATTATGACCTGAGCCAAAACCAAGAGTTAGACATTCAACTGACTGAGCCACCCAGGTCCATCCAACAAATAAGTTGGATGACACAATTGATACCTGGTGTGACTAAATGCAGCAGTGGGGTCCAGAATTGTATCTCAAATGTGCTGGATGATTGCTTCAGTTTTCATTTCACTGATAAATTTTTCATAAAACAGGTATAATAGAAAGAACCTTGGACAAAGAGTTGCAAGATATGGGATAATATCCAAGATCCCTTATCTCTTGGTCATGTCTCAGGTCATATTACTGATAGAGTAATTCTGGAAAATGTTAGAAGATTTTTACAAAGCTCAAATGTTATCAAGAGAATGAAAGCAGTTTATAAGCCAGAAAGAGCTACAAAGTTTCAATGTGGTGTTTAGGTTTGCAATTTAGATTATGAACTTCTTTTGTTTCTTTCCCAGTGCCTAGCACAGCAACAGTAACATAGGAGATACTCATAAGTTGGTTGTTGAAGAAATGAACCTAGGGTTCAGGGTCACATATGCATTTTATACACTTATAAATTAATTAATCTCAGAGCCTTCATTGACAAAGAGGATGCCAACTGTCCTTATCTGCAGTGGAACAAAGGACAGGAAGTGGCAACAGAATTGATTTAGTTTAGAGTCACAACTAAGCATTCAAATGGTACCCAAGGGTGAGAATAGTAGCAGAGGAAGTTGACTATCTCTTCCCCAGAGAGTCTAAAGAGATTGGATTGTGTTCTCCTTGGAGCAATTTAAGTCTAACCTTGATGAACTTGAAGATCTCTCAGCATCTTTTCTATCCCTTTAATCTTAGGATTAAAATGAACCTGAAATCTTCTTTACTGCTGGGACAGCAATTGATGTCTTCTGTATGGGCTTAGATAACACTGATTCAGTAGGAAAAGCCCCACAAATGCACTGCAGCATTTATGCAGCTTGGTTGGTTTCTCCGTTGGCTGCTTGGAGCATATTGATTGTAAGCATTTCTGACGTATAATTCTAAAAGGCCTAAAACAGTTGGTGGGCTTTTTTTTTTTTTTTTTTTTATCTCCAGTGAATCACCCTAAGGTCATATAGCATGTTCCTTTGGGTTTCTGCTGTAAGTAATAAAGGGAGAGTGTGACTTAGTGCTCTTGACTCTAATTTCATGTCATTTGCTTTTATTTATGGAACAACATAAATGAATCACTACTATTTCAGTGATTTACATAAATGTGTAAACATTATTTTCCAGTTTCTGACTGTGACAGCTTTTAAAATGATGGCAACATAGAGACCAGAAGATGTAGCATCTGTATAAGTTCTTTGGTAGTCTTTCTGGACAGATGACCCTTGTTCTTAGAACTGCTTTTAGGTTGGGACAAGACAAACCCCTATTCTAGGCCCTAAACCTTAAAGGTCCCTGTGTATCACACAAACACACAGAGAATATATTTAATTAAGAGCACACGACTATTTCTGTTGTTTGAGATTCAGGACTCAGCACTGGCACAGTGCAGTCTGAAACCGTGAGACTCCATTCTCATGGCTGAGTACCGTTCAGGCCTTGGAGAAGTACTTCTCCACATCTCGCCCTATATTTTCAAAATAAAAGGTAGCCATATCCAAATGCCATAAAAGTTTGTGAACCATGCTCCTGCCAATGTCATCATAGATGGACCGTGCTTTTGGAGATCAGAGAGGATTTTAGTGGCAAAAGTGCATAGATAAAAGGAAAGGCAAATAATTTGTATCAATCTGGGTTTAGTCAGGAAAACAGAGGCACTTTAGGTATTGTGAAGAAGAAAATGTCAATCAAAAGGATTAAAGTTTACCTGATTGTGGAAGGAGTGGGGAGAGTGAGTCCTGAGAAGTCTACAGCTGGAGGGTCAGAGAAATAGTCACTAATGACCTCAGCCTGAAGCACTAAAGTGTATGATTCTGAAAAGATTGCCAGGAAATTGCTGCAATCTCAGTGTCTTTGGGAAAGTTCCTACCAACTGTCAGACTAGCGCAAAAAATGTGGGTGCATTGGAAATGCTTGGGAGGTCACTGCCTATCCTCCAATGCACCCATCAGTCTGGTTACCATGAACTCCCAACAATACCATGAATTGTGTTTCTGTGAACTCCCAGTAGATTCTAAGAATCTCTTCTCTAGTCTGCCTGCAACGTACCACAAGTTTCTGTCATTGGTAAGCTCTATACCAAAGCCAGACAAAGTAGGGGATCCTGAAAAATGTAGTTCCTGGCTACTGGTCTCCAATGTAAAGGAGGGAGATAGAGGCAATGCCCAGGTACCAAAAGACAATTCAATACAGTTCACCCCTTTATCAACTCAGCATCCATGTATGACACTTCTCCCTATATTTAATTTCTGAATAAAGACAAATATGATGACTTCTTTCTGACTAATCTGATGCAACTAACCTTAATTCAAGTGCACACACATCTTATTTTCCCAAAAGGGAAGGCATAAAGGCTTATATGCCACTTTATCCAGTTCTGATATTCCATGACTTGAATATTGAAATACAGAGTCAACCCATATGAGCATATTTTATGTTTCATAATGGAGGATGGAGAGGACGATTAATTAATTAAGCATACATGTATTAAAGAATAAAGAAAATATGGACAGTCGCAATCCCTTTTCTCTACAACTTGTCACATGGCCGTACTTGATATTATAACTTCCCACTTCCACTACCAATAGTCCCTTTGCCCTAAGCCGGTTTATCATCGTTTTCTGCCTACTGGGGACTCAGACAGTGTCTGTGTTGCTGATCAGTTATTCCCTTAGTAGTGGATATAGCTTCATCAGCCATGGTGAATGAAAATTCTTATTTTGAGACTCTATATAATGTCCACAGCACTAGCCATGCTCCTATTCACAGAATGGAACATTTTGTCTGTCTAATTGTTGAAGCCTCCTCTGCTATGTTTGTCTTGCTATAGTTACATGAGACACAAATATCCCCTACTTTGTACCCATTCTGAAAGATCCCCCCACATATCTCTTCTCCTAAGCAGATTTTCAAGTTTTGAATCTGGCTCTTTCAAATCCCTGACCACTCAGCTCAGTGGTTGGTGACTGCACACATAAAAACATGGGTTTATAGTTTCGTATCCTTGGCTGTCTCATTATTCAGGCAAACCAGATAACTGTTCAAAATTCTATCTGCGGGGAGGATGTCCCTCAAACAACTCCCCTTCAAGGACCACTAATGTCATCCATTTTTTGAGGGTTTTAGATTATCTTCTGGGACCATGTGTGAACTGCCCGACTCTTTTCCCTTCTCAGTGAACTGGTCATAGGGGAGACTCCATGAGGCCATATGTGAGGTGAGGGAGAAGAGGCAATGAAACAGAAGTAGGCACCATGACAGCCTTGCTCATGCAGCTTATGTGTGCCTTCAGGACCTTCTGGAGCCGTTTCTCAGATGCCACTTCCCCTTGAGGTTGGACTGCTGCCACCCTCATCAGTGTTGACGGCTTGGTGGTTCAGATAGCACTCAGCATGGGATGGACAGTTCAGGTTGCACAGTAACTCTGTGGCTCATGTCAGTTATTCGGGGCCCAGTCTAAAGAAGCAGCTGTGTTTCAAAGGACGATGGTTTTCTGTAGAAGAGGGCATGATTTCCTCTAGAATCTCAAGGGTCTGCATGACGATTCCTCAGTAGGACCTTGCATACACCATACACCATCCCTATCACAGATAGCTCATGACCACGGGAACAGCTGTATCATGAGGCACAAGTGGCAGGGAGGCTTGCACAGTAGTGTGGGCCTGTGGCAGAGTCTGCTCTCTAGACTTCATTAAAAAGTAGGAGTCTTAAAAAGTTACTTGGTAAATCTGCCCAAGCAACCTTCATGCCCAAATCTGGCATAGGTTGCCTTCAGAACTCAAAGAGACCTCATAGGCATCATGTTTCTCTGCGGTAGTCGGTGCCAAATGTACCAGCTTGTCCCTCACCTCAGAGCTGATACATTGACATGCGCTAGAACTCTAGAAACCTTACTCAAGTTACAGAACCCTGAATTACTGAGGGCTTTATTTCTTATGCTCTGTCACACATCTAAGGTCGGGAATGGAAGCTTTTTTTTCTACGAAGGGCCAGATACTGAATATTTAGTCTTAACACATCATATTACACTTTTTACCCCTACTACTACTGCTTTTCCTCCTTCTCCTCCTCCCCTTCCTCCTTCTTCCTCTTCCTCTTCTTCCTCCTCTTCTTTTTTCTTTTCTTTTTCCTCCTCCTCCGCTTTCTTCTTCATCATCTTCTTCTTCTCTCTCTTCCCCTTCCTCTTTTTCTCCTTCTCTTCCTCCTCCTCCTCCTCCTAACATTTCTCTAAAAACGTAAACTACCATCCTTGGCTCATGGGCCATGCAAATACAGGCTTCTGGTAGTTTGTCGATCTGTGCTTTAGGCAATGATTCTCAAACTACCTCTTTTTTTAATTTTAAAATTTCCACTCCATTTCAGACCATCACTTTTGTAAAATACGCAAAAGTGAGTAACTAAAAAAATAAAATTATGAACACATAGAAAATGCGAGTTTAAATTTTTTGATATTAGATGCAACGAATTATGCTCTCAAATTGCTGTATATTTTCTAAATACTTAGTCTAAATTTCTGTACTTAACTAATCACACACTAGCAACAAACAGTATTTAAATCTTCAATGATATGCAGACTACACTTAGAGTAATATTGATCTAGGGTATTTGCTCTTTCCTGTTCAATGGATCAGTCTGCATTCAATGAAGTGAACTGATGCCAGATCTATGAATTGGCCAGATGATGAAGTTCCATACAGTCTAGATTAAAACCATAGGCTGGAAAGTTAATGTATTCCTGAAAGAAGGCAGAAGTTCATTGCTACCCTTTCATTTGTAAAGGGAATAGAGAGAGAAAAGAAAGTTTACCAGATCAGTAGCTGCACATAACATATTAAGGATTGTGCTGATTTGCTGGAACAGAAGATGCTATTGGAGTCACGACTTGCTTAATTTATGATAATCCACTGTAATTCTCTAAAATTCATCTGGCTTCTGCATGGTCCACATACGTGTGTTGATTTGGTGTTTGATAGGAATGATCTTCCCACCATCTTTCAAGTCCTTGATGGTGGCATTAATCTCTGTAGTTCTCTAGGAATGCAGTATTTTGTTTGTTTGTGTGTGTGGTTTACCAATCCATGTCATGGACTACTTGTGTCTTATTTTCCAGTGCCAATGGGGATTTTGTAAGATAGTTGTCTTACCTTTAGACTGGGACAGATCTCTGCGTATTTCTGGGAAGTCTGGAAGTCTGGTCTTGACCTTCAGCAAGATAAGGATGGGATTGGCTAGGTAATGATGTGCCATTAAAAATGTGAGATTCCCTTGGTGGAAGCCAGGGCCAAATTTTTAAGATATTTTAGGGATATGTAGATTGGATGACTTATACCTGGTTTAACCAGTTACATAGCCTGGGTTTGGCTCTGTGATAAATAGGGCATAGAAAACCTCTGGAAACTTGCCTGAGCTCTCCTGAACCAAGAATTCTCATACATATCCAGACTGTTATGGTGGCTCATAGTCCAGAAATGAGGCTCATCTTGGGTGGTTGAGCTGATCAGGAGGAGCTGATCCTGCATGTCTGTTGGCCCTTGATGTTTCCTATGCTTGCTTCTTTTTCTTCTCTACCATATGCTTTGCCTTAAATATACTCTAAATGAGTGTACTCTTAAGTGTAATGAGTGTCTTTTCATTTCTCCAACCTTATGTAATGTTTGTAGCATCATTGCTGTTTTTCCATATAATCAGAGAACCAATTCAGATTCTTATTAAGATTCTTTTATCCTAGCACATTTTCCATTTTTCCATATCAACATTATTCTAATCTTGATTCAACTAGGATGGGAATGAAGGAGTTGGAAATAAGTGCTAGGACTTCATAAATGTAGACAGACCTGTGAGAATGATAGCTGGGGAGGCTGCAGCCAGAAGGTCATAGTTATGTGGGTGTTATTAAAACTTACTGCCATTTCTAGCATTTGTTGAGAAAATTTCCACCTACAGGGGAAAAAAATAGCCTCTTGTGTAATTTCAACTTAAAATGTTGGTTACTAAGTCTTAAATACTCAGACGTGTGATATGCGTTTTCATTTGCAGTCTTACCTAATTGTATTAACTCAATAGACCATCATCTAGTATCTTTACTGTAATATATTTGCATTTAATAAAATATTTTCTTGATAAAACTGGAAAGATTTTAGAGTTTATTTAGCCCTATGATTAAAATAAAAATAAATAATATATAGTAATGGTTGTGTGGGGTTTTTTGGTAGTGGGAGTTGAGTATTACTAAGACAAACTTTGGGGTTGATTTTCACTCCTTTCACTCTTGCTCTTCAAAGGTGGATTTTGCTTTAAAATAGCTTTCTTAAGTTAAAAAAAAAAAGTTTAAAATCTGCTGTCCTAACCCAAGTCCTATTTTATATTAGGGGAAATTGGGATCTATAGATATACATGAACTAGCTTCAGGCCACATAGTGAAATAGTGTCAAACCTGGGTATAAAACCCAGGTCCCTAGCCCCTGACTATGTTCTTTCTAGTTTTTTTACAAGCAAGTGGTGGAGATCATTGGTCTCTTGAAATTCTTAATAGAGAAATGGAAAAGGCTACAATGGCTTGGTTTACTTAAATTCAAATAGAATTTCATGTTAATCAAATAATCAAATTATATTCTAGTATATATGAATAGAAGCTGATACCAGATATATACTGTCTCCTTCTCTGTCTCTGTTTCTATCTCTGTCCCTCACACACACATACATGAACAAAGATAACTTGAAATTTAAAAGATTTTATTTTTTTCCAGATGATTGCCTCCCTCAAGTTGGAAAAATACCATTTTAGTGGCAGGGTACCTAAGTGTAACTGGAGAAATACCACCATTTGTAGATGCAGATGCGGAATTTGAGAACCTAGTGCCACTTCCCGCTACCTTCAACCCATATTTTCTAAGGCTCTGCTATAACGAGTTGTAGTTAATGTTTTAGACATTTAAAATTGACATGTGTTTTATACAATCAAAAAATAATTATTTTTTTCCTCTCACAAATCTTCAAAAATGGAATTTTGAAGTCTGGCAAGAGATTTAAAATACATTCTTTTTTAAAAAAAATTATTATTTGACAGAGAGAGACACAGCGAAAGGGGGAACACAAGCAGGGGGAGTGGTGGAGGGAGAAGACTTCCCGCTGAGCAGGGAGCCTGATGTGGGGCTTGACCCCAGGACCCTGGGATCATGACCTGAGCTGAAGGCAGACACTTAACAACTGAGCCACCCAGGCACCCTTAAAATACATTCTAAAAATATCTTCAGAGCATATCTCTGAGTCTGGCCTTTAGTTGAAAAGCATATTCAGAGGACAGTGTTCAAGTAACCAGAAAACTTAAGATTTTTTAAAGAAGTCTGATCTAATACAAGTCTGATTTGTTTTTCTGATTGATCAGCCCTTTCTACTAATCTAAAAAGAAGATTAATATATCATGAATAGTTCAGTTATATGTTATGTGGTTGAGTGTCATAAACATTAAGGCATCAAGATAAAATGAACCCTTAGGTTTGTTGTGTCAGGTGCTCTTAGAACAAATTGAACTCAAAAAGTCTTCTTGGAATTTAACATGTAAGGGTGACTTTTCCAGCTATTTCACTTAGAGTGTGACACGACAAGTCATCCCAAGAGAGAGAAACTACCATGTGATTTAAGAGTTTCAGTGTAACTCTTTCATTCTGTATCTACAATTTCTGAAAGTTATCTATTAAATATTTTTCCTTTGAAGTTAAATGAAACTTTAATATATGACAAAACTGTTACTGAATGGTGATTCGACATCATGGGGTATGGTGATTGGGTCATCAGCCAGCAAATATTGAAGAAAGTCTTCTGTGTGCCAGGCATGCAGGTGGCGACCCTAGGGGTGAAGATGTGAAGGGGTATGATTTTAGAAATACAGGAGCTTTCAGAATGTGTGATGCAATGGCTGAGGATGCAGGAGGAAATACTCATAAATATAAAGATGCATTGGAGTAGTTGGACTAGGAGTTTATTAACTGACCAGAATCAAGTAGGTAGTGAAGGAAGATTTCAACGTGGCCAGCCATTAAGAAAGGAACTTTTCCAGGCAGAACAAAACAATACATTAAGAGACATTGTGAAAAGTAGTTCTTAGAAAAATCCTGAGAAGCCTTTATTTTTTTAAGTTTATTTATTTATTTTTTTAAGATGTACTTATTTAGTTTCCAGGGAGAAGGAGAATGAGAACATGTGAGCAGGGGGAGGAGCAGAGGAAAGGGAGAGAGAATCTCAAGCAGACTCCTCACAAGTGCAGAGCTCAACCTGGGGCTAGATGTGGGGCTTTATCTCACCACCGTGAGATCATAACCTGAGCTGAAATCAAGAATCAGCTGCTTACCCGACTGAGCCATCCAGGTGCCCTCTGGGAAGCCTTTAATTCAGGGCTTGAGGGGAGCTAAATAGAACATCTTGGACCTGAGTTGAGATCAAAAGAATTTTATTTCCTTAGGCACAACGGGTACTGAGGAAACTAATTCTCGTCTCAACATTGAAGGGAATTAAATGTGGAAAATGAGAATGAAGAGTAGTGCTAGAAGTTGACCTGCTGGAAGATGATATCCAAAGAACCCTCAGAGGGGCGCCTGGGTGGTGCAGCGGGTTGAAGCCTCTGCCTTCGTCTTAGGTCATGATCTTAGGGTCCTGGGATTGAGCCCCGCGTTGGGCTCTCTGCTTGGCGGGGAGCCTGCTTCCCCTTCTCCTCCGCCTGCCTCTCTGCCTACTTGTGATCTTTCTCTCTGTCAAATAAATAAATAAAATCTTAAAAAAAAAAAAAGAACCCTCAAGATTTGAATTAATTCCTTAATATCAGAGAACATTTGACCTAGAAAGTCAGTGTCTTTCACTTCATTGTTTGAAAATTCTATACTTTGTAAGCAGATCAATATGCATAGCCTCAGCATGGCTGTTTACACTCCTTCACACTCTCATGTCTCCATCCCTTCTCCAAGTAGATTTTCATATAGCTGGCTTCATTGTATGTAAAGGGATCATAAAAAGTGAGCTTCCTCATAGAGTTGCCAGCTCAGGCAAGGAAAAATATAGGAATCTGGTTAAATTTGAATTGCAGATAAACTATCCATTTCCCAGGTAACATTAGGAAGATACTTACACTAAAAATGTTTGCATTATTTATCTGATATTTAAATTTAACTAGGTGTCCCATATTTTACCTGACAACTTCTTCAGCTGCTTTCTCAACTAATATTTTCTCCATATCTTCATCCATTAGCTAATTTCGTCTCACTTTTGAGAAGATGTTTTGCCTTCTTTCTAGGACTGGATCCATCCATCTGCACTCTTGATTCCACTCACTTCTATTTTTTTCTGATAGCTTACTCTATCAGTATTTCTTCCATTTTCACTCAATTTCTTTTTCCTCTCTCCTCCCTCCAACCCTCTCCATTTGCTCCTTCACCTTTATGAATAGTATATCTCTAGCCTAACAGTTTTCCCTTAACTGCTAAGCTGCTCAGAATAGTGATCCATACCTACTTCTTTTCCTTCTTCACAATACCGTGTTTGGTATTACAATTTTGTATTACTGTTTCTGATTCTCTAAGTAGTGATAATCCTGACTGTGGAGAAAAGATTGTCTATGGAGGCCAGTGTATTATCTAGAAGTTTATTTCTTAAAATGGCAGTTTGAGGAGAGACCAAATGACAGTCAAGGAAGAAGTAGAGTTGAGAAGCAAAGACAAATACTGAAACAAATAAAAACAAATTTTAGTAAAAATTGTTACCATTTACTGAAATCTTCTTTGGCCCAGATACTCTCGAGTAATTTATATTTAGAGCTCATTTAATCCTCAAAATAACTACATATAATTTTATCTTGCTCAAGCTCACTCAGAGACTAAGTGGTGGAGGAGGCAATTGAATGTAAGGATTTTGACTCTAAAGTCCATGGGATGCAGCCATGAGTAACCATAATGTAAGCAAATTAAACAAAATAAATGCCTACCCATTTGCTTATGCCAGTTTCAGTTAGTTCTTAAACTGTATATTCTGTCATTAGTGGGATTACTGTTTGTTCTGGTTATTAATTGGGTGAAACCTAAGTGCTTAATTTTTTTAATGACATGAATCCTTGATTGCTTGGGGAAAGGCAGTTTGGATCAATGAAGACTAAAATTTCCATATTACAGCAATTCCCTCTTATCTGCAGTTTTGCTTTCCACAATTGCAGATATCCATGGTTAACTATGGCCAGGAAACAGATGTTCCTCCTTCCTGACACATTGTCAGAAGGTTAACAGTAGCCTAACACTGTCACAGTGCCTAAGTCATCCACTTCATTTCATCTCATCACATAGACATTTTGTCATCTCAGATCAGTAGAGTGCAGTAAGATATTCTGAGAGAGAGAGAGAGACAGAGAGAGAGAGAGAGAGAGAGAGAGAGATTCCACATTCACATAATTTTTGTTTCAATATATTGTTATCATTATTCTCTTTTATTACTGGTTATTATTCTTAAACTCTTACTGTACCTCACTGTTAACTTATCATGGTATGTAATTATAGGAAAAAGCAATATATAGTTTGGTACTCTTTGTGATTTTAGACATCCACTGGGGATTTTTATTTTATTTATTTTTATTTTTTTTTTATTTTTTTTTTTTAAAGATTTTATTTATTTATTTTTTTAAAGATTTTATTTATTTATTTCACAGCGGGAGAGAGATCACAAGGAGGCAGAGAGGCAGGCAGAGAGAGAGAGGGGGAAGCAGGCTCCCCGCCAAGCAGAGAGCCCGATGCGGGCCTCGATCCCAGGACCCTGAGATCATGACCTGGGCCGAAAGCAGAGGCTTTAACCCACTGAGCCACCCAGGCGCCCTCACTGGGGATTTTTAAATGTATCCCCCATGGATAAGAGGGAACTGCTGCATTTATTTTCTAGATGACATTTTTAATTGACTGACGGAAGTAACAACATGACCTATTGGAAAACTTTCTGAGTCTTCTTTAACTAACTAAACTTCTGATATACTGAGCAATTTAATATATCATATCTACATCTAAGAGTGTATTCAGACATGAAGTAATGGAAACCTGTAACTGGAATATGTGGACCTGAGCATTCTTCTTGGTGGCTGGTTATACAGTGGATGTTCTATATTTTTAGTATTTTCCATCTTCATATGTGGTTTACTTGATACTACAGCCTCTTCCACCTCCAGTTCAAAAAATACTTATTAAACACATATTATGTGGGTAGCCTATTTGGATTTACAGTTGATAAAATGATAGCAAAGCCCCTGGCTTTATGCAACTAGTTAGGGAAATGAAACACACATACATACACAGGATGATGAAAGCCAGTGCTGTGAGCCTGAACCAAGATGGCCAGAGTGAGGCTGGAAGACAAGGGCCCCAGGTGGGATACATCTTTAGAAACTGGGGACTAACCGAATATGTTTGTCAAGAGAGCTGTATTATATTAACACACAAAAGACAATTTGAAAAGAAATAAAGAGAAGGCAAAGAATGAAACAACATTAACAACATCAAGAAAAAAGTTTGGGCAAGGAATTATTGACTAATTTCAAGCTTTTATTTTCTTCAGTGTTTTCAATTTTAAAGGCTCTTTTCAAAAATAAAATTTAAAATTGATTTTATCTTCTGTAGTCCTCTTCCCTTTCCAGTTTTATCTTCTCCTGTTCTAATTCTTCCTAATCATTTTCACATCAGTCTGACAGTATAGGAGAAAAATGTTCAAAGCTGACATAATGACTATTGAATTAGGAAGCATATACTTATTGTATTATAAAATGCAATGAGAAGTTAATATTTTGCCTTTACTTAAAAGAAACTCATACATAATTTTTGGGAAAAAATGAAATAGTTTTATTTACCTGCAAGGGGCCAGGATTTTAAAAAGATGGGACCCATTTAAAGAGATAATGCATACTATTTAGAGCTCAGATTATTACATGGTAGTATCAATTCCAATTTTATAGTATTTTGTTCAGGTTTGATAGAAACTAATAGGTTTTGATAAACAAAGAATTACAGATCTCCTTATTTTTAAGTGATTTCAAAAGCTCTTTCCTTTCCAGTTCAGCAAATACTAAATTACTAAATCCTAATTAGTAAATGCTTCCTATGTGCATAGCCTAATTGGGCTTATAGCAGATAAAATAATAGCAAATAATCTCAGCATTTTTGAGTTTCTCCTTTCATCCAATTATAAAAGCATCTGTTCCTCTGGATATTTTTGTAATTCACAGCTGGTATTAGGAAGGCCCTTCTATTCATGACCCATCTTGGAAAACAGCCTCTTTATTGAGAAGTGCAAAGCTTTTCCAGGCAGGCTGAGAAAATATAGGTCAAAATTTGATTTTTGTTTTGTTTTGTTTTTCTTGAAGTTCCTTCTTTTGGTCAGTCATTCCTTTGAGGTGCAGATCTGACTAAATAAGTTTGCTTTGTGAGTTTCCCATTCAGTATTATTAATTTGATTTCATAATGGGTTTGAAGCATGTGATTTTCCTACTTATAGCTCTAGTGCACAAGCACGGATATTAGACACATGCAACTCTCGCATTTCGCTTCATTTTTCTCTAACTGGCCAATCTTTCCATTCGGCAAACTAACTTGTAAACCAAGGGTGGGGAACCTAGGTGATGCTTGGTCGTCCTGTGATTATCTGATCAGTGATTTGTTCACCTTTGTAAGGACAGTAGTGAGACCAGCAGGGACATTAGGATAACATTTCTCTCTTTGTACATCATGGGTTCCAGTGTTAGGCAAAAACGGATCTATTTTCTGTCTCAGTAAATTTTCCTACTCTGTATATTTCACATAAAATAGATTCCTGTTATGCATAGTCTTTTGTGATTGGCTTTTTTTTTTCACTTAGCATGTTTTTAACATTCATCCATGTTGTAACATGTATCGTATTTCATTGCTTTTGTGGCCAAATTACATTCCGTTGTATATGGTTATATCACATTTTATTTATCCATTCATCAGTTGACAGGCATTTGCATTATTTTCACCTTTTGGCTATTCATAATGCTGCCGTTCATTGCAAGTTTTTGCATGGATGTATGTTTTCATTCTCTTGAATATATACCTAGGAGTGGAAACTCTGGGTCAAATTGTACCTGTATGGTAGATACTATAATGAATCTACTCTTATGAATCTTTTTAGTTAGCTTTTTAGTTGGCTTTCAGTGCGATCCCTAATAAGTAGAGATTCATTGGGAAGAGACTTAATCTTATTTATATTGGGTCCAATTGCTTGAAGTTTAACAGCAATAAGAGTAATTAAAAGTAGTAAAATCATACCTCAAACCTATGTAAATATATGCTGATGTGTTTTCTAATAGGCCCAATCACTAGGTTAAAAATCATGGAAAGCATTTATTGGGCTTTTCTTTTGGAAAGCCAGTTTATATTCATTGTGCTGAGAATCTGTGATTATGCTTATAATAACCCTGATATTACCCTCTCCCAACTCAGGAAAACAGGAGATCTGTAAGAATATAGCATATGTCAAAGAATTAATTTTTGGTTTCATGCATATGATAGATTCTGATTTTAGTGGGTATTAGGAAAGTTTGTGGAATGGGTTTATGGGTCTCTATTTGCATTTTTATTGTTTTTGTTTAAAATATACAGCATATATCTATAGAAATGTTTGTTTACGGGCCATAGGGAACTTGTCTATCTGTGGATTGTTAGGGGGAAGGGAATGTAAAGATACAGAAATTATAGCCTATCTTTATAGTGCAATTATAGTCTAGCTTTATCTAATTCATTCGACTGTTAAATAAATTTTTTCTGAATTGAACTGAATTTTGCAATTCCATATGCAAAAAAATCTCTACCTAATAATTTAACCAAAGTAGAATTGTGTAGAAGAAAAGCACACTTTTTAGTTTTTCAATTAAGAGTCTAATGGAGATAGATAAGGATTCAGAGAGAGAATTAGGCAAATTCAGAGGGGTGTTAGACATTCCCAATGACAATTATGCTCTAATTTTCTTTGGGGGACCAATTTAGGTAAAGTGGAGGGGGCTTACATGAAAAGAATGGAAATTGCACTCAGTAGAGAGATGTCAAGGTTTACCTTAAACTTTATGCTAAATTCATTTTTGGCAGCTAAAATAATCACTGAATAAAGCTATTTGTGAATGTGTACCCTGGAGTCCCAAGTGGGAGACATGTGATTAGCCTTTTTCATCTTTTTTTGAGCCATCGTAGGGCTTTCTCTTTTCCAATACCCAAATTATTTCTGGTTTCTTTTGTAAGTTTCTTGTTAAGTATTAAAATTTATAGAGCAAGAAGGACACGTTTTTAAAAGGATTATTTGTTGTTTTAAATGTTCTTCACTCAATTAATTGTTTAATTTGTATTGCTGTGAGAGTTTTTCCTTTTCTTTTGCTCTTCTTTAAGAGTCTTGGTAGTGCTCAGCTATTTATAATGACTTTTCCAGATGAGCCACTTGCCAATTTCAAATCTCCCTATCATTTTATTATTTCTATTTTTAATCCATATGTGTACCAGAATATTGTTTAAAGGTATAAGTGAAAAATTTCTTTAAAGTACTCAGTTGATTCAAGAATCTCTTATCTATAGTTTTGGATACTTCCTCATTCTTAATCAGGATGACATCAGGAATGGCCTACAATAATTTTCTTTGGAAAATAACTGTTTGTTATATTAAAGTCCTCTGGTATGATGGTTTATTATGTTTCTATCTACTTTGACCAGTCCTTTTTTCCTCCCTCTGATATGGTAACCAAGAATTGATTAAATTTATGGGAATCTGGCTATCTAGGGTAGAGAAATATAGCAATATTCTAAATTTCTCTGTGATTTTGTATGTCTTCTGTAAGTTTGTGACACTATTTAACTATATTGTGAAGCTTAGCATGGGATTGACGGTGTGAGCAAGTTTTTACCACATACTGAAGAAAAATCTCTTTTTTTTTGCTAAGGGTGTGCTCAGCTACTAGAAAGGATGTGGGATTTTTTGAGAGTGGAAAAGGAACAATGGGTTAAGCGTCCCTCAAAAAGAAAGCTATGAAATAATTTTAAGTCTTCTTCATAGGAGCCTTTATTCTCAATAAGTGTCAAAGGAAGGAGAAGAAATACCTGTTCAGTTTTTTCCTACATTTTCATTGCTAAATTGAACAGAGAATCTTGTAAAAAGAAAAAAAAAGAGCTACATGAGACTCATATTGATATAGAGAACATTCAGTGTAGCAGTCAAAGAAAGCAAGCCATTAGGCATTTAAAATTTTGTCTCTCCTGAGTTCAAAGTCACTCCATAAGTGAAGGATTATGTAAAAGGCACAATTACAAACTGTGGGTCACAGAAAATCTGGATTGTCTTAAATAAAGGAATGCCACTTAGCCAAATACAGACTTATGATTATAATGAGAATATATTAAGGGATGAGGTTTAGGATACTCTACCCCAAAAAACGACACCTTGGAATATTGAATATTTTAAGATGGAGGAATTTGAGAAACATGTGCAAGAAGGACTTTCTGGCCTTCCCCTGAAAGCAGGTCATAAAACCCTTGTATGAGAAGTGCCTTTGGTATACCTGGTAGAAAGGAGCATCCTTATCTCTGAGGATGAAGGGACATAGAAAGGAATCTGAATAAATGGGTTTTGCTAGTTCCAGTTTAATATGATTAACTCTTACCCTTTGTCTTATCATATCTTTCCATGACTTTCCACTCTTCATCAAACCTAGCATAAAAGACATTCAGGTTTAACTGTTTCTTCTGTTTTGTTTTGTTTTTTTATAAAGCCTCCAGTGTCACATAAAACTTACATTAAATAGGTTAGTTTGTTTTTCTGTTGTTAATCTTTTGTTATAGGTGTCCCAGCTGAGAACTTAAAAGGATAGAAGAAGATTTTGTCTTTCCCCTACATAAGTAAGAAGAGGTTTTAAGATAAGCTGGGGGAACATCTTATAGTTAATTACAAACACAAAAAGAAAGATAGAGGCAACACAAGTTAATTTGGAGATTTTTCATCAACCAAAGCATAGTAAGATCAGTGGTATAACATAGAACATAGGATAACTTTCTCAAGCATATAGTTAAGACTGTAGCCTCTGTGTCTGGTTGTTAAGAAGCCTGAGTCAGAGGTTTCCTGGATTCCCAACATACAATTCAGACATGTAACCTGAGCAGAGATAGGTACCACCTTTTAACACTTGCTTCCAATGGAGAGAACCATGTAGCCAAGAGGTAAAATAATCTGGAAAATCAGAAAGCCGTGAGCCAGAAACAATCTAGTCACATAGTTCTCTAACAGTGAGGCAAGATTCACCCATGGAGGTGTGGAGATCAGCTTATACTTAAGGGATTGTTGTCCTTTTTCGAGGATACAGATTAGTCAACTCCAGTGGTTTAGGTCTGAGGAGGATTTCTAGAAAACTGTTAAAATATTTTAGAAAAAAATGTGGGGAGGAGGGGGAGACGATTTATATTTGTATGTAAGTGATCTAAACTTTAAAAAGGGTCCCATGACATAGAATAAACAGTATTCAGGGCTAACCTTCCTACCTAGGAGTCCCAATTCTGATTGGATAACTTGGGACAATTTTGATAGAAACCATGAGTTTCTATCTTCAACATCAAATGCCACAATCTTCCTTGTTTTCTTGGGCAACAATTTTCTAGGGGAGATTTCTTCTTGCCATGGCTTCTGTTTATGGTTCCTTTGTTACTCATGGCTAGTACTCTCAAGTTTCTGCTATTCCTGGCCTTTCTTGAAAAGTAAGCCTTTTGTTACTTTTCCGGATGGAAAAAAGCATTTGACTTAATTTGTGAAGTTTGCTAGACAGAGCAAAATATCTTTTTCCTTTTTCATTATTCCTTTTGTATTTTTCCATTATTCCTCTTCTTTGAGACTGACAAGAGAAATATAAAGTAGAACATATTTACATGGGTTACAGTTTTGTTCTAAGTAAGATATTTTTATAAGGAGCCAGACCAGGAAAACCAAGAATTACAGAATAAATATTTGTTCCGTGTCTCATGTTTGTAATGTATTAGAATGTAGAATTTAGAATAAACATTGGATGGGGATTTAGAATATCTAGGATCTTCGTTTATGAGTTGTGTGAACTTGAACAAAACTCTTTTTGTTAAGTCACATGTTGTTCATCTGTAAGCAGGATAACATAGTATTTTTTCTAACTCTAAATGATGGTTGTGGGATTCAAACACCTTGAAAACTAAATATAATAGACTGTGAGTTATTATCATTCAATTAAAAGTAAAAAAGGACAATGCCAAGATAATGCATTTGTAGTGTTAATTAAAGTATGTAGTGACACAGTTTACAAAATAGAGAGACCCAAATAGTCAGTAAATATATGTACAGATACTCAATTTCATTAGTAGGAACAATGCAAATGAAATCAGTAGGAAGATAACTTTTACCACAAAATTAGTAAATATTTTCAAAATTATTATTTCCATTGTGTCAGGAAACCTCAGGCCCTCACACAATGCTGGTAGGAGTGCAAATTTATAAACATTTCTGAAAGATAATTTGTAAAGTAATAAAACTCTTAAATATGTGTGGACACTTTGACAGAGTAATTCAATTTCTGGGAATTTTTCCTATGAGGAAATCAGAAATAAGGAAGATGAATGTGTAAGTATATTAACTTTAATATTAGAAGTAATTGCAAAAGAATCAGGGACAATTTCTGTGATCAATAATAAATTAAAACACATCATGCGTTCAGGGAATATCACCTACTCTCATTCTTGTTGTAGTCATTGATAATCTTCCTTGTCACCACTTCTCATTCCTTGTGGTCTTAGCTCCTGGCTCTCAATTATTCTCTTGAATATATTTCCTTTATATTTATTTTTAACTCATTATCCATGTAGATGATCATTCCCACTCTGACTTCTCGATTCCTTGACCTCTCCCCTCGTGATCTTTCCTGACACAGTAGTCCAGCAACACACTGTCACAGTCAACTCCTACTAACAGTGGATTTCAAATTAGAGTGCCTGTACTTTGGAACACAAAAGACATTCCCAGGGAATTCTTGGGTAATTGAAGGAAACCACTTCCCAAATCCCCAGCATTTGTATAAGGCCCCTTCCCTGAAATAAGTTAGCTTGAGAATGAGTGTGTGGTGAGAGCATCATGTCAATTATCCTTTTCTGTCTCCACTCCCACAAACGTCCTTCTCCTGTTAATATACCACCTTTGTTCATTTCTTATTGCTGCTGGAACAAATTACCACAAATGTGTAGGATTAAAGCACCAGGCATTTATCATCTTACAGTTCTGGAGGTCAGAGTTCTGAAAATGGGTAGTATGAGGCTAAAATGAAGGTGTTGCAGGGGCTGCATTCCTTCTGGAGGTGCTATGGAAGAATCTGTTTCCTTACCTCTTTTCCTTGGCTCCTGGCCCCTTCCTCCAGCTTCAGTGCCCCTAGCATAATATCTTCCATTGCTTCCTTTGATCTGAAACCTTGCCTCCCTCTTAAAAGGACGCCTGTGATCACGTTGGTCCCACCAGATAATCCAGGACAATCTCCCTATCTCAATATTCTTAACTTAATCCCACCTGAAGAGCCTTTTCTGCCATATCAAGTAACATATTCAGTTTATACATTAGGATATGGATAGTTTGGAGGGTCATTATGCCTATTAATCATCCAAACAAGATCTTATTTTGATGCATTGCTCTTGGGTATAAAAAACTTTCCAGAAGGGCAAACAGAGTATTCTAAGTATTAATGATTGATTCTGATGACCGCGTAGCCATACTTTGGCCCTTTCCTACCAGTTCTCTGACTTCAAAAAAAGACTAAGAAATAATTTAATCTATTTTAAATTACAGATTTCTATTTCAGATATCTAATTCAGATGATTGAGCAAAATTAATATGACCATCCACCTTCTATTCCCTTCTACTTATTTATATAAATGAATTTTCTCAGTGTTTCAACTGTAAAAAGACAAACAAATAAAAATGAAGGGATGGGTTTGATGCTGCACTTTCTCCCATCCCAGTGATAAGCAAGACTAGCCCATGGAAAAAAATACTTTAAAAAAGGTCTTATCCATCTTATTAAGAAATGTATTTTTAATTACAGTTTGCATTTGTTGTTTAATCATTGTCAACATTAATGGCTTATTTATAATGTTCTGATCGATTGGCTACTACCAATAATTGCACAATAACTAAATCCAGAACAACTTTTACCACCTTATAAAAATTAATTTAGATGCATAGTTTTGTTGCAGAAATATAAATGGGATAATAAACAAAAGACTTTAAAACATAAAAACATAGATCTCTGAGATAAAATTCTGTGGGAGAAATGGAATGGAAATACAAATTCAAGATGAAAAAGAGTGATGTAAAATATCTATCTGTTAAAGAAGAACTTATTTACATATTTTAAATATGAATGAAAGTACATATAAAATTGCTATAGTAAGAATACTTCACATATCACATTATTAAAGTGATAGAAGTTTTTTTAATATTAATATTTACAACAAGCTGAAAATTACATTCTTTGCATGTACTTGAACTTCTAAAGAGGAAACTTCATTACCACTATACTTTTTCTAAAACCTTGTACAATTACTTTTAACTTTGAAGTTTATTCCCTCAAGGACTTGGACTCCAACAATATTTTCACAGCATCAGGTCCCAGAATGCATTGTTCGTACAACTTGTTCATTACCGTTAGGCTTGCTTGTACTTTCCTTCCTTCTTTATATATTTCTTATATATGCCCTCAGTATTTTGCCCTATTCTCAGTTCATCAGACTTCTTGGAAAAGCTTCAACTTTGAGACTATGGATAGAAATCATATTTCTAACCACACTGAGTCTGCATTTCCCAATTGAATGTAGCTTAAAAAAAAAAAAGAAGGCAAATACTGACTGGTCTTAGTTTATATTCAATAGTTTTATGTTGAATGAATGTGAACTGAATATTTAACATAGAGGCAAAGGTAATCAGACTGGATTTTCAAAAAGTCAAGACTTAATTACATGCTATCTGCTGAGACAGCCACTTTTAATATAAATACATAGAGAGGTTACAAGAAAAACTAAAGAAGAAAAATTCCATACAAACACTAAGCATAATAAAGTTGGAGTGGCTGTATTATTATCAAAGAAGTATGAATAATTTTATCAAGAATAAAGGGGGTTATTGGATGATAATGAAAATTCAATTAGTTAATAACACATATCAACCAGATGTTTATGTCCTCAATAACTGAACATAAACATTTAAGAAGGAAAAAATAATAGAACTGATAGGAGAATCAGGCAATTTCAGAATTACAGTTGAGGATTTCAAAACTTTTTTTCCCAGTAATGAATATTGTAAGCAAACAGAAAATCAGTAAAGATATAATAGACTTGCACAGCACTACCAACTGACTTGGACTAATTGGCATTTATTAAAGACTCTACTCCAAAACAGAGAATACTGGTTTTTTTTCCCTATTTTTTTAGAAAAATACATGGAATATTCATTAAGATAAACTATTTTTCTGGCTATAAAACAAGTCTCAATAAACTTAAAAGTACTAAAATAGCACAGAACATATTCTATTGCCATAATAAAATTAAAATATATATCATTAACCGAAGAATATCTGGAAAATACAGAAATATTTAAGAATTACATCACACAATTTTAAATAGCCAATGTGCCAAAGAATTGGAATCTTTGAAGTAATGACAAAGGAAACACAATATATGAAAGTTTTTGGAATGCACTTTAATTAGTGCTTAGATGGAAATCTATAGTTTCAAATGCTTATATTAAAAAAATAAGAAGGGCTCCAAATCAATGGCGTAAGTTTCCAACGTAAGAGGCTAGAAAAAAGAAGAGAAAGTTAAATTCAAAACAAGTAATATAAAGGAAATAATGAAGATAAGTATGAAAATCAATCAAAAGTGTTGAGAGAAATCAATGAAACCTATACCTGGTTTCTTAAAAATATCAATAAAATTGATAAACATCTAGATTGAACAAGAGAAAAAGAGAAGAAATACAATACAATTTTTAGGAATAAAAGACACAGCTATAGAGCCTACACACATTAAAAGAAAATTATAGAATATTATTAAACATTTTATGAAGTATATTATAAAACTTAGACAAAAATAAGCATATACTTTGAAAATAACAGGTTGACAAAATTAAGTCGAGAATAAATCGAAGGACTTTGTATTTTAGAAAACACCTCCAAGGCCAAATGGCTTCACAGGTAATTGGTATCAAACACTTAAGGCAGAAATTATATTCATTCTGTACAAATTCTTTCAGAAAATTAATGAGGAGAACAAGCTTCTTAACCCATCTTATGAGACTAATATTACTTTAATGCAAAACCAGAAGATATGAAGACATTCCAGAAAAAGAAAACTACACAGCCATATCCTTCAAGGACATTAATGTACTAGTCCTTAATAAAATATGAACAATAAATCCAGCAATTTGTAAAGAAAAAAAAAGGATAATATACCATAGCCAAGTAGGATTTATCCAAGGAATGCAAGATAGGAATATTCAAAAATCAATCAAGATTTCAGTCTCAGCCAAGATTGAAGACTATAGTCTGTTTCTCCCATTGACAATTTGAAAGCTCTGGGGGAACACACCCACACCCACACACACCCCTATACAAAGACTAAGGGGTAAACAGAAGCAGGCTGACTGGGAAGGGAACAAAATTAATGACCATTAAAAAAGTAGGGCTGGAGTGCACGATAATGCAGGTGGCTAAAACTCCAAGTGGTTTCTGTCTTTACCGACAATAAGGAAATGCTATAAACAACTCTATATCCATACATTTGACAACTTAGATTAAAGGGTCAGCAAACTCTGGTCTATGGCTTAATTCAGCTAGTCTGTTTTTATAAATAAAGTTGTGTTGGAAAACAACCAGGTTTGCTAGTGTATTTATTGTCTGGCTGTTTTCACACAGTAACATCAAAATTGAGTAGTTATGACAGTCTGAATGCCTGCAGGCTTAAAATAACTAGTATATGGCCCTTTACAGGAAATGTTAGTTCACCTTTGACTTTTTTTCAGGGTCAGTTTTCAGATAAAATGTTTTGGAGGCGTCCTTGACTTCTCTCTCTCTCTCATGCTTGGTACCCAATCCACTGGCAAGTGTATTGGCTCTACCTTCAAAGTATATCCAGGGGCACCTGGGTGGCTCACTGGGTTAAAGCCTCTGCCTTCGGCTCAGGTCATGATCTCAGGGTCCTAGGGATCTAGCCCTGCTCAGCGGGGAGCCTGCTTCCTCCTCTCTCTTGCCTGCCTCTCTACCTACTTGTGATCTCTCGCTCTCTGTCAAATAAATAAATAAAATCTTTGAAAAAAAAAAGTATATCAAGAGCCCAATTATTTCTCACTATCCCCATAGCTATCCTCCTGGGAGAGGCCACCTTTTGCTCTCGCCTGGATTATTGCTATAGATTACTCCATGTTCTGCATTTGTTTGTTCTCTGTGCTGCTGCTTCACACTCTACTAAATGTAGAGAAGTAAAGATGACTTGTTTAAGATAGAAATCTGTGCATAAGCTTTCTGTGTCTTCCTGTTTCGCTCAGAATAAAAGCTAAAGTCCTTCCAAAGACCCAACACTGTCTGCCTACCTACTTAGCATCTTTACCTCCAACATCTGACATCTTTTATCTCCTACTCCCATTCATTTCCTTATGCTCTCCCTGGCTCATTTCTCTCCAATGCTCTGTTGACCTCCCAGCACTTCCTTGAACGTGCTAGACACTCTCCTGCTCAGGGCTGCAGTGCTGTGCTTCTTCCCATTTCTCCCCAAATATCCCATGATCAGTGATGTCCTCCTTGAGTACCCTAAATAATATAGTGTCATTCCCCCAAATCCTGCATCCTCCCTATCCTCCTTAATTTGGTATATATTCTTTTTAGCACTTTTTACCATCGGACAATAAATATTTGTTGATGGGCTTATGAAAATATACAAAATCTTAGGAAAAATATTTAATGTCTGAGAAAACCTCAAGATGTCAATTAAAAATGCATATTATAACACTATTCCTCTATATATTCTCAATTTTGTAAATAAATATTATGTATATATGTCTGCATGTACAGAAAAAGATTTATAGTATTCACCAAGATCTAATTTCTGTGAGGAAGAATATGAGTGGTTTTAATTTTCTTCGGTTCTCTACAGTTAATGTTTATTGTAAATAAACAAAAAATATTGTGACAATACAAATAAATTTCCCTGAAAAGGGTGTGTAATTGACAGGAATCTTCATCTTAGTCCTTCTGTGATAGAGGGACATTACAGTGCCCAGAGTTCAGAGACTTGAAAGAGCAGATGTGTCCAGAGAAGCTATTCTGGAACATCTATTGCTGAGCATGCATTTATTCCAAGGGGCTAGAATGTAGGCCGAGGTGCCATATTATGTGCTGTTGTCTTCTCTTCTTTAGGATATCACTGGATCTCTAATAACTCCAACCTCTTTAAAAGATGTAATGTTAGTAATTTAAGCCTTTTTAAATCTAGCAGTTGACTCCACATTAACTTGCTTTTGACAAGATTATAAACTTTCCTGTTTAAATAAATAGGTGAGCTATTTGTATGTCTAAACTTTGGATATATTATTCATGCCTCAAATCTGCCTCTTCCCGTTTTCACCAGAGCTAAAAAACAAACAAAAACAACAACTGAAAAACCCCCAAAACAAAAACAAAAGAAACAAATAAAACCCCCCAAAGCCTTAACACCAGGTAAATTGTTTTCACTTCTAAATATATCTATGTAAAAAATTCACCAACCACAGTTAAACTAGGTGTTACTAGCTAATTATACTCTCAACTTTAGATTGATGGATACTATGGAAAATGGGATAAGGTATCAACCCACGGATCAGAAACTTGTTTTATTTTTCTTTGTCTTCTGAAAAATCAGTGAACACTGTATTTAGGAATGTTCAGAACCAGAGCATTGTGTAAGTTCTGAATAGAGTGACAATTTTTTAAACCAAGCAAGTTTACTTCAAAGAAATATACCTTTGAGAAGAAATAAATGGATTGACATAATTTTAAACCTCCCTAAACACTAAAATATTCATCAGATTTCAATGTTTAGAGTTAGACTTATTTTATTCCTAGCTGAGGTGGTTAGACCCCTCTCTCACTTGGTTCCATAAAATCTATTATATTTGGATCAGTACAAATGGGTGTCTACCTCCTACAGTATCAGCCACAGCATTTGAGATGTCTCTTGTGTTCTAGGAAGTAGAATTTCCATAATTTTAGGGGAAGACTTTCCTGCTCAAATTTTTCCAGACACATACTTTCTTTGAAAGTTTACTGTTTCCTCCAACAAACTGATATCTGCTGTATAATCCTTATTACATAACTTCATGGAATCTTACAAATTTAATTCTTGTTGAGCTATCTGTAGTTCTGATAACTTTCCCACAAAGCATCCATATCCTTTTGTCACATGTTTTCCTTCCTCCACTGATTTTTGTGTCTGTAGTTGAGGGGAAGCTCCAAACTAAAAGTATAAAATTAGTCAATTTTTAGAAGTAATGAAAATAAATAGATTGGATTCCTGGTCCAACGTTGACTAGAAACCTAATGAAGCTTTCAAAAGCCTGCAGGAAATAAGGGATGAGTTGTTGGCCAACAGACCTTGGAAGGGAGAAGTGACTTCCACTGGCAGTTGGAGCAGATGGCATCTTAAGCATGACAGATTTCCTACCACTCCAACTAGAATCAATATCCAGTAGCATGAAGCAAATTAGCTGGCAGTGGGTAAGAAGTCTGCCTATTAGTTTGATTTAGGTTTAGGTCAATTTGCATAGTTTTGCTATGATACTTTGTTTTAGTTCATTACTTTTAACCAGATCCAATAGCAATCGTCTCAAGGATTCTGTAATGACTGGCTCACTGAAATAAACTTGAAACTGGAAAGATTTAAAAAGAAAGAGCAAAAGATTTGAAGGGGCCAAACTATGTCCATGCTGGCATTCTTCCCCTGTGGTTATTCAGATAAGGCAATTTTACCGGCAGTGTTCCCTGAGAAAAAGTTGCAAAGTAGGTGAAGGAAAATAGAGAAGTATATGGAGAAGATACCAATATTTTTCATGAGTTTACTTTATGGGTGGTGTTTTTCAACTGGAATTCTTTACATTTTTATGACAGATTACATGGGTGGTTAGTGACAGTGTGACCCCAAATCCATGTTTGGCTGGTCCAAAAGCGGTGCCATTTCAAACTTTCAGCTGTGGTATTTTGATGGTTGGTCTTCCATTAGCATTTAGCTCTTTTCTTCCACTCAACATACTTTCCGAGTCCATTCTTCAATTCTTTTCTCCCCAGGAAACTCTTTATGTTCCTGGCCTAGGTCATGCTGACTAAATATAAGGGCCAATTATGTTTTAATTAGGAAAAAGTAACTTAATGCAAAGAAATGAATTCTGAGAGGTGATTTATTTTACATACTAATGCAAGAACTAACTGTTCACCAATCGTATACTATGTGTCATATATACTGTGCTAAGTACTGGAGAAATAATAGTGAGCAATGACAGGGCTTTTGTTTTCATGGAGCACAAAACTTGACATGGGAGACAGGAATTAATCAAATAATCACTTGTAAAAATCCAGTTGTTAAGAGTGAGATGAAAAAGAATTAAAGAACCTGTAATATGGAAACCTGGTCACAGGTCGGGTTCACAGAGTATAGGACACTTATTAAAGAGTATTCTTGAGGGCAACACCTGTGGAAGAGAAGGGAAGAGAGCAGGATAGATCAGAGGGAGTGGCTGGATTGTGATGTGGGCTCATTGAAAGCTTCAACTGACATACCGAGAACCCTGAAGCTAGGATGACCCTTCATAGTTGCCTAATATTGGAATGAGGGGCCAGGTCTTCATAGTTCATCACAGTCAGTCACTAGATTTGTGTTGCTTTGGAAGAGGGGTGTTTTAAGGACAGAGTGGAATGTGTGAAAATGGATACAACTTTTTCCTTCAAGTTTGGCTTGGATGGGAAGGAGGGGGATAGAGTGGTAACTTGGAGGAAACAAGGGCTGCAGTGCGCATTCTGTTTTCAGTGGAAGCAGTTCAGGCATGGTCCTGGTGAGAAGGCGAGGCTGCGGGGGGAGGTGTTTCTGGAGAGGAGGTTTTGCCAGAGGCACAGATGTCTCCTCACAAAAGTAATCTATGTGTGAGCCCTGCCTTCTTCTTGGTTTGGGTATAAATAAGTATGGTACACATAGATTTTATACTCTTTATGTAAAGATATTTTTCAAGATATTTGCTAGGAGGCCTACCTCAGCGGTGGAATGATGAAGGTCAAACATAGAAGCCTGGGTCATATGCCAGGCATGAGATAAAGGGAGGGGAAATGAGTTTGGCACAGGATATCGGGAACACTCACTTTAGGATCTATAATGGTTTCTCACAATAACACCAAAGGATGTGACTATTGATTGATTCAGGACTAGAATTTGTGCCTTTGTTCTAAGTATTGGAAATTTACATGGTATAATTAGAACTAGAGGAATGGCTGTTCCCAAGAGGAAGGATTCAAGACATTGTAGCTATTCGTGATAGCAATAGGAAACTACATCAGATAAAAGGTTCTGTGGTTTAGCTCTTCAATTATCTGCTTATACCTGGAATTGAAAGGTGGGAAAATCTGAATTTCAAACTGTTTTGACACCCATATTCTAAATATGTTGCTCTACCATTTCATCAGAAGGAATTTTGCTATTTCCACTTTCAATCTGAGTGGTTAATTCTGTTGTCCTCACAAAAACACATTCATGGGGAAAACTTGTGATACTCATTCATTCATTCAGCAATGTCTTTTCAATATCTGCTGTGGAATTGGCACTGTGCCAGCAGCAGAGTACAAAGTGGTAGGAAAAAAGGATTCATCTAAATGGTTGCATATTGTTATAAATCCTTTAAAGGGAATGAGAAGCCATGGTAGAGAATCATAGAGCAAGAGTGAGATGGTAGGTAAGCGAACCCACTTTAGACAGAGTGATCAGAAAGGTTCTTCCCAAGGAGGACACTTTTGCTAAGACCTCAGGATAAGAATGCTAGAGAAAACGGGGTACCTGGGTGGCTCATTAGGTTAAGCCTCTGCCTTCGGCTCAGGTCATGATCTCAGGGTCCTGGGATCGAGCCCCACGTCGGGCTCTCTGCTCAGCATGGAGCCTGCTTCCTCCTCTCTCTCTCTGCCTGCCTCTCTGCTTGTGATCTGATCTCTCTCTGTGTCAAATAAATAAATAAAATCTTAAAAAAGAAGAAGAAGGAGAAGAAGAAGAAGAAGAAGGAGAAGAAGAAGAAGAAGAAGAAGAAGAAGGAGAAGAAGAAGAAGAAGAAGAAGAAGAAGAAGAAGAAGAGGAAGAAGAGGAAGAGGAAGAAGAGGAAGAAGAAGAGGAAGAGGAAGAAGAGGAAGAAGAGGAAGAGGAAGAGGAAGAAGAAGAAGAAGAAGAAGAAGAATGCTAGAGAAAGAAGGTAGAAGAAGAGTGTTCCGAGCAAAGGGAGCAGCATGCATAAAGATCCTAAGGCAGGACAGGGCTTGGTGGGTGCAAAGACCTGAAAGGTATCCAGGAAGACTGGGAAAGTTGCAGAGGAAAGGAAACATACCACCAGGATTCACTGGTAGCCACATGGAAAGAAGTGTGAATCTTATTTTCAGTGTAATGAGAAGCCATCAGAGGGTTTAAGAAGAGCCTCATGACCTGATTCACATTTAAAAATTATCTTCTGGCTGACTTATGGAGAAGAATTTTGCTGAGGGAAAGAGTGGAAGCAGTAGTTTATATAAGAAATAGTAACGGTGTGGTCAGAAGATACATTCATAGACTAAGTTATATTTTGAGAAAAATGATTAAAATATTAATGAATTGTGTCTGAGATGTTATGGAGAGAAATAAATCTTGAATGACTCCCAGATTTCTGGGTTGAGCATCTGGATGGATTCTGGTACCATTTATGGAGAAGGAAGAGACTCGGGAAAAAGAAATTGCAAGAGGGTGGGGCTGCTGAGGATTTGGTTGTGGGTGTGCTATGCTAGAGATCCCTACAGTTGAGGTGTCTATTTTGGGTAGGCAATGAGATATGTGTATGTTTAAAGATGAGAGCAGTGATCTGTGTATGAGAAGTAAATTTTGGAGTTGATGACACATAAATGATATATAGTCCTAGTAAAGGATGAAATCATTTAGGGGAGAAAATAATCAGGGAAAAGAAAACCTTTTACAGACACCTGAGAAACTACAAAATTTAGATTTCAGGTGGATGATAGAATATCTTGGTGCTGAAGTCACCATGGTTTGATGACATAATCTCTGGTTACATTTCCACAGTGACACTTAGGAATAAATAATAAGAACGCCTCTCATTTTTAAAGCAATTGTTATGGCAGCCACTCTTCCAAGAGCTCCACCTACAGTCACACATATAATTGTCACAACAATCTTATGTGGCAGGCACTACTGTTATCATGCCATTTTCTAGTTGAGGAACCCAAGGTCCACAACTCATTTGCCCAAGGTCACCCATGGAGGCAAGATTCAAACTCAACAAATCAGGCTATAAAACCTGTACAGAACTGTGATGCTATTTTGCTCTTTAACATGCTCTTTACATATAGTATAATGTACTATCCTAAGTGGTAAATGTTGTGGATTCAGAGTCAATTCAAGGGTGCTCATGATTTACCCATAAGTCTATCTTGGCGCTTTTTGCATTGAATAATGAGATACAATTTGCCATATGAAGAAAGAGAGACAGACTGCACAAGTATGATTGGAGGGAGTCTCCCAGCAGTGTCTGTTCAATAATTTTCTGACCAATATCTTGAATTCCAGTTCTAGTGATAGAGAGAGAGAGAGGCCAGCTTCTCCATGCTCTCTCTCAGACAGCGGGAGCATGAGGCAGTGTAGCTCTGAGAACCTGTGTGAGCAGAGTCATAGGCAGGAGGGCGTCTCTCTACTTCCACTGGGTCCCACCGTGTGGCGTCCCTGTCTGGAGGGCTCAGGCACAGTGACCAGTGCAGAGAAGGAGGCTGGCAGCTTTCCGACTCGTGGTAGCGCATCATGGAGACAGTCTCATTGGTGATGGCGGCATATTTTGTGGCTTCTTCATGGGTTCCATGAGCTTTATATCACTCGGGAAAACTTCATTGTGGATTCTCAGTTTGGCAGATGATGTGGGAAATGGAACGAGGTGGAGGGAAAGGAACATAAACCATGTATGTCAGTGATTAAGGGTCCCCCCCCCAATTTTAAGTTCACCCTTTTATACTCATCTTGTGGTGCTGGACAAGGACTCTGAAACCATGTCAGCGTCTGACTGGCTTCATGTGAGGCTCTGCCAGTAAGACACACTACAGGGGGACTGCAGAGCTGATGGAGAAAGTGGACTTGCTCCTTCATGTTTTCTTCCCGCGAACTCCCTGTCTGCTGGCTGACCTGGGAGGTCCGGCTTCAGCTTCACCTTCCACCTTTGGCAACAGCAGCACCTCCCTGCAGCAGCAGCTGAATGCAGTTCAAAATTCCCCAGCCTTTGAAGATGAGGCTTCTTTGCCCCCACTGAGCCCTCTCCTTAGAGATGTGGATCCCTGTTTCACAGGGCGCTTTTCCAAGCTCAGATCCACCCAACAACGGGCAGGCCTTCCTCAGATGTCTGAGGTTCAGCTTCACAGGATTCCTGGTAAGTGTTAATGCTTCTAGTCTCTTCCCTTTGTTCCCTGGCTGTTGGGATGACAGCTGTCTCTTGCAGGTACTCCCCTATTATGTTATAGAAATCTCTTCTTCTCATTTCAGTTACTGAGTTAACACCCGTTTATCGAGTTTTTACATCTTTATATTAAATTCTCCCATTCAGATAAGTCACACGGTTTCTGTCTCTTGCCTGGACCCTTAGGGATACATCATGGGTGTTTATAAACCCCTGAGCAGGGAGGGCACCACCAGAAATGCTTATGTATGGAACGTTGGGAATACTGTTATTGGAACCCTAGATGTCACCTCGGGTTTGATATGTCTAGCACACCTGTATTGATTTGTGTCCCCATGGAATCAAGCTCCCTGTGTTGAGCAAACTCTTGAAAATAAGGACAGTTAAACCCACTTAACAGAGGGGTTTAAGGTACACATGGGATTCTCTGTGTGCTGCTTTGTATTTCTTAGGTGACAGGTAAGATTTGCTTACAGAACAGTGGACTGAAATCCAGGTGACCTCTGTTCCAGTCTTGGGTCTTCTAGCTCGACTTGTGACTCCCAACAGGTGATATCATCATTTTATATCCGATGTGAAAGGTT
Source organism: Ailurus styani (assembly GCA_002007465.1). Classification (NCBI taxonomy): domain Eukaryota; kingdom Metazoa; phylum Chordata; class Mammalia; order Carnivora; family Ailuridae; genus Ailurus; species Ailurus styani. The sequence goes on along the minus strand of LNAC01000024.1, from coordinate 979,309 downwards.
TCAGGAGAAAACTTTGATGGTCTCATATAGGTCTAACATTGTGTAATTTCTTTCTCATTTCTTTCTGAAAATATTTAAGAAGTGTTTGAGGAGACAGTTGTTGATGAGACTATATGAGTTTTCTATTGCTGTGTATCAAACCATGATTAAAAACAATTTCCATATATGATTTCACAGTTTCTGTGGATCAGGAGTCCAGGCTTGGTTAGCTGTATCCTCTGGTTAGGTCAGGGTCTCACCATCTAGTGTCTTTTCTGACACTCAGTGTCCTCTTCCAAGGTCAAAGGTTGTGGTAGAATTCAAATCCTTGTAGTTCTAGGACCGAGGTCCCCTCTTTCTTGACAGCTGTCAGATGAGGATCGTTCTCAAATCCTCGAGGTCACTCACCCATCCCTGCCACTTGGCTCTCTCTCCACAACATGGTAGTTCACTTCTCTAGGATGAGCAGGAGAATCTCTCTCACTTTCACTCTCATCCTATAGGGAGGATCCAGTCTGTTTTATGGGCTCACCTGGTTAGGTCATCCTTACCCAGGGTAATCTCTTTTGATTAGCTCAGTGTAAGTTTATTTAGGACCTATATTACACCTGCAGAATCCCTTCGCCTTTGTCATATAATGTAACCTAATCATGAGCATGAAATTGACCCTATTCACAGACTTGCTCATATTCAAGGGGAGGAGAATCTTGGGCAGTACCTGAGAAATTCTACCTGCCACAGAGACCAGTCACCTACCAAGCTGGGATGGCTGTAGCCTCCTGGTGTACTTGGGATCATCTGGGCATGATGAATTTGAATGTCGCCCATTCAAATATGTAGATTGGAAGCCACTGCTCTCCAAGTGACCTCCTTTTCACCTTCCCCCAAAGTAGACCACAGCTGCTCTGGAACTGATGTGCAAGACCACATACTGTGCAGTTGCTTTGGCAACCGACACATTCTGTCCCATTTGAGCACTAGTTAAAATGGCTTCTGCAATGGCATTGCTAAGCAGAGTTGAAACTAAACTGTTGCAGCATACTAAAAGCCCGGATATGGCAGAGGTTCAAAGCCAGTGATTACCTGAAGAGCCAGCATGAGCTTTTGTGGCGTACGTAAGTTCATAGTGTAGACTCATTATAATTTGTTGTTCAAAGGGATTCATGCCTTCTCTCACGGTTAGTGGTTTATTAGACAGTATGCTGCGTACTGTATATGGTAGGTATGCAGATATTAGCAGATAATCGTTAAACAAAATCGAAGTTTCCTTTTCAGAATGGCTATTTATTATGTATCTGTCCGGTGCATACATAATTTGAATTTCCATGACCCTGAGTTCCCCCAAACCTACTTTTAAACAGTCTATTAAAAGTATAAAAACATCCAATTCCTTTTTGTCCAACTAATTATATTTCTGAATTACGTGACCCCTGCACCTTTAGAAATCATGCTCATTTGCCAAGAAGCAGGTACTATAATTATTCACTGGATTGTTCACAAGATTGAACAGCATACTTTTAGTCATCTACATTGAAAAAGAAAAAGACAAATCACCCAGTGACTGAGGGAATTTCATCCTGGGGGTGCAGATGAGTAATCCCAGTCACAGAAAAGATACAGGAAAAGCCTTGTTATCATCTGAGGTAACAGATATTGCCCGCTGCTTTTGTCAGTTCAGTTCCCAAGACCCATATTTGCCACACTATGTTCCACAGAATATTAGTTCCTCTGGGTGTTAATAAGTGTTCCTGACAAAAAGGTTTCTACTGCCCAGAATGTTGGAAAATGTAGCATGCTTTGTCCCTGTCTCCAGAGTCATAGTTTCCGTTAGTGGTTGAAGGACTCTAAGCAGTCATGAAGACAGCGGTTTAACCCAGCAGTTCCCAAACTCATGTGACCAAAGACAGTACCTTTTCCCTTTTCCTGACTCAGTAGATCACCTAACCGTATCCCAAGAAAATAATCTTTCTGGAATGCACTAGGACGGGTGGTATCTAGATCAGAAAGATGTTTGATAACAAGGATTGTATTCATTTCCTTGAGGCGGTTCTTCTAATGGGGGTGAGTAAATTGAGGAATAAACGTTTACTGAGCCCCTGTTATGTCTAAGACACTGCCCAGTTACTCCGTTTTAACCTTTAATTACCCCCACTAAGACAGGTAATCTGATTCCTGCTTTACAGACGCAGATACTGGAGTTCAAAGAAGTAGAATAATGACCGCCGGTCCCCAGCCAACCGGTCTCCTATACAGAAGCCCGAAAAAACAAACCTGCTGACAATACAATTTTGTGCTTTTTACTTGAAAAGTACAACTTTTGTTTTTTTGGGGTTTTTTGTGTGTTTTTTTTTAAAAGATTTTATTTATTTAATTGACAGAGAGAGAGAGATCACAAGTAGGCAGAGGCAGGCAGAGAGAGAGGAGGAAGCAGGCTCCCCGCTGAGCAGAGAGCCCGACGTGGGGCTCGATCCCAGGACCCTGAGATCATGACCTGAGCCGAAGGCAGAGGCTTTAACCCACTGAGCCACCCAGGCGCCCGAAAAGTACAACTTTTGGGGCTTCTGGATGGCACAGTTGTTTAAGCGTCTGACTCTTGGTTTCAGTTCAGGTTGTGATCTCAGGGTGGTTAGATTGAGTCCCGTGTCAGGCTCTGGGCTCAGCATGGGGTCTGCGTAAGGCTCTCTCTCCCTCTTCCTCTGTCCACCCACCTCAAATAAATAAATAAATATATATTTTTAAAAAGTACAACTTTCATGTAAGTGTTCTGGAGAGGTCATTGGAGGAAAATTAAGAGTCTGTTCTTGTTTCCAAGTAAAGCTTTGGATATTACATTTTGGGCAAAGATACATCAATATTTTTATTAGTCAGGGGCACTGAAGCTGGGAGTGAAGAGTGAGAGCTGAACCAGATGTCAGACCCAAGTACCCTCAACCTTCTGGGATGAGATGGCCACCCTCAGTTCCTGAAAAGAAATGGGTCCCCATTTTTGTCATTGCTTTGACCACATCCCTTAGATTCTGGCTGAATATGTGCCTTCTGGTGAAATTTTGGTAAAAAATTGTATCGCCTTGAATTTTCTCTTAAAAGAAGTAAGTACTCAACCAGCCTTTACCACACACACCAGCAACAGTTGATGAAATCTCTAAAGATTTCATTTTCCTGAAATGTCCTTTAAGTAGAACAATTTACAGGGATACATTTTTAAGGAAAAAAAGAAACCTAGCTAGCTTACTGAGGGCTCCAGTGTATAATGGTATTCTGTTGTTTGTGGACTGCCTTCTCAGCGCTTATATTTTAAACCCTTTTTGGAAAAATTACTCTTGTGCTATAACCTGCTCTAGTGATTTTGAATAATAGTGTTAATAAAAGGTGGTTTGTTGAGACTCAGGGTTTTTTTCCTGTCAGTTAGTAGAGAGAGCCATATTAATATGTCTTAAAATTGCACAATAAGAAAAATAGGGTGTGTTTATTTTTTCCATGAGTGTGATATATCGAGTCGTTCCACATCTTGAGTGTTGCTCAATTTTAACCATCATGCCAAGCATTTAATCAAGATGGACTTTCAAATAGCACACTGTGGTATTAACCAAATGCACTTACCACGGAACTTGATAAAGAGTACTTTAGCGGAGTTATTTGTAACCAAAAATGTTCAGATACAAGCTTGTTGCATGCTTGCTTCCGGCCCGTGCCTCAGCCACCCTGTCACTGAATGACTTTGCACCTTAGCAACGCACTAATCCGCCCTGCCCTAGTCTGCGCTGTAAACAGTCAACCACAGAAGGAAAACCCACAGAAACCACTTCACTGCATTCGGGCCCTTGTTCCAATCAAGCCGGAATGTATACTATTTTAGCATATTTATATTTGTGTATACACTGAACTTATATACATGAAGGCTTTGCTAGTTTCTATTAAGACTTGTGGCTTCTGAGATCAATCAGTCACCTAGGCGACAGGCTCTATGGTTTTCCCCATGTTATGAGGTCTGAGTATATCTGTGCGTGTGACTCAGTGAGGTGGTTTTCATCCACGGCTGCTCATTAAGATTCCCCAGGAATTAACAGACCAACAAGCAAAAAAAAAAAAACAAACCTGGGTATTAACAGAACAATTAAATCAGCATGTCTGGAGGTGGGGTGAGGATCTAGTTATTTGCTACTTATTTTTAAACTTTATTATGGAACATCTTTAACATACGTAAGAAGTGGGAAAATAATCTGATGAACCCACAGGACAACGTATTACCGAGCTTCCGCCACTCATTGTTCCACTTGTTCATCTATACCAGTCATTCTCACTTTCACTGCCTCGTTCTCTTAGATATTTTGGACATGAGTCCTAGATATCATATAATTTCATTTGTACATATATTTGTATGCATGTATGTGTGTGGCTAGAAGGTAACTCATTAAAAGAATCAATACCATAAAACCACTAAAAGCTTAATAACTTACATATATAATCAAATGTCATGTCAGTGTTCGCACATCCTCAGCTGTTTCCTATTTTTTATAGTTTGATGGCTCAGATCAGGATTCAAATAAGGGGAATTCGTGAGATTTGTTAATGTGTCTCATAACGTCTCTTTCGATCTGTAGATTACCGCTCTCTCTTTTTCTTTCTTGCAGTTTAAAAAAAGGGACTGGGTCATTTCTGTGACATCAGTAAATACGTTCGTTCCCTGTATCTCCTATGAATTGGTAGTTAGAGCTATGAGCTTGATAGAATTTAGATGGGATCACTTTGGAAAGACTATTTCATCAATGTTTTAGGCACATCCATCATTAGCCAAAGAATTCTGCTTGTCTCTTTCTGTGATGTTAGCATCCTCTTATCGACTCATTTTTTTATTAAGGTTTACAAAATGGTGATCTTTGAGTTCAGTGGTTCTCTACTTACTAGCTGGAGAACTTCTATAATGAGAGTTTTTCCTTATCAACTCTTTGATTAACCCAAGATATAGTTTGTACAGCAAAGAAAACTAAAGTTTGATTCTTTCCCTTCATATGTCAGATTTCAGATAATGAGATGCTTTCCTAGTTTGTTCCAATGAAGTGTTTTTAAAATGGTATTATTATGAAAGTGTGAATTAAGAAATATTTTATGTATTCTAATATCTTATAGTTATTTTCCTTATTTATGCTTAAATTGCCTCCAAATGACCAGAGAAGCCTCTCGATTTTGGATTCTGAGATCCCTGGACATAGTCCTAGCAGTCTCTGATAGCATTCTCACTTTCTGGTATGAAAGCCTTTCTTGAACATTCCTGGAAACAGCCATTTCTCCAAGGAGTCGTAGGTTTTTATGGAGAAATCTATTTAGAAATGCACATCTGATTGCTAGGCATGCTCATTGTTACTGCATGCTCATTTTCTAGGCCTTTCCAGTAGATAGAGCTGAGAAATATGTATATATTTTTAAATTCAGGAATGCAGTGTTTTTCTTCACTTTTACATCTGAATCTCCTTTCTTCCATGCCAAAAATCTCAGTTCCTCATTAACATCAGAGCTCATTTAATATCTCATATGGCACATTGCATTTTCCAAATGCAAATGGCCACAAAAATATTTCCAATCCCACATGTGTTTCCACTTTTCATCAAAAGGAATCGATTTTCTTTCCATTGAAGCCGTACAACTTCAATGAACAGAATGAGCCAGCCACGACCCTGCGTGACTTCTGGTAGGTAGGTCATAAAAGGTGATGCAGCTTCTGCTGGGCTTTCTCTCAGGATGCTCCCCCTTGGGAACAGCCAGTATTGTAAGGAAGTCCAGGTTCCAGAGAGGGCTTACCTGTCGGTGTTGTGGCCAACAGCCCCAGGTGTGGTCTCAGCAGACAGTGTCAACCACTAGACTCGTCAGGGTGGGAGCCTTCCAGTGATTCCATTTCCCCAGGTGACAAAGATCAGAGCAGAGAGAAATTGTTTCTATCAAAAGCCACCCATATACTCAATTCAGGAACAAAATAAATGTCACTTTGTTGGTATTAAATTACTCATGCCTTATTGCCTTTAAGTATGGGCCTTTTATCTTTTTAATTTAATAGTTTTATTGAAACATAATTGACATATAAAACACAATTTAAAGTGTATGATTCAGTAAGCTTTGACATACGCGTACACTATGAACCCATCGGCACAATCAAGAGAATAAGCCTGTCAACCTAACACTGTCCTCCTGCTTCTTTGTGATCTGTGTAATCCCTACCTTTTGACCTTTCTGCCCCCAAACCCTCTCTCTCTCCAAGCAACCACTGATTGGCTTCCTGTTATTATACATTAGCAGGATTTTCTAGAATTTTATACAAGTTGAGTCATTTTCTGGAACTCCCACCCCCTTTTTTTGGCTTCTTTCCCTCAGTATTTTTTATTTTAAGATCCCCCCATGTTGTAGTGTCTACCACTAGTTCACTCCTTCACATTTCTTGCTCTGGCTACTTTCTATTTGTTCCAAACGACCAGAAATCTTAAATTTATTAGTATTTTCTTCCCTCTCTCTTCCCTCAGTCCTTACTTGAAATATTTTTTTACTCTTAGGTTGTACCAAAAGGCAATCAGTGAGCTCACTCTCCTTTTCATATATGTTCCTTGTTTGGTCCCCCCGTTTTATTATAATCAGAGACTGTAACCGTCCCACATTATGCTTTTTCCACTATGATCATCCTCTTATCTTAGCTTTACAAATAAATATATAATATTTACCACCATATCTTACATCAGCGTTTCTCTAGTCATTTGGTTATTTGAAGCTTTCTTTGGGAGAGAAACAGTATTTTCTGTTTTCTTGAGGGTTGTCGTAGCTGTTTGCTTGTTTGTTTTGGCAGGTTAATAACATTTGTGCCCTTTTCACTTGAAGTTCTGTATGGCTGGATTATACAGCATGGTTCACATTTTCTTTTTAATAAGTATCCTACATGTTGCTTCATTTTTTTCTGACATAAAGTCAAAATGTCTGGTAATAACCTGTTTGCATTTTTGTTTTTCTTAACAAGTGACTTTGGGGAAGGGAGGAGCATGCTTGATACCTACAGACCTCTCTCCCTCTCTCTGTTGTTTTCCCTGAAATCCAGTTCTTTTACTAGAATATATCGTGACTATGCTATCTCTTAAACGTATTTTTAATCTTTGTATTTTTTTAATTTTAAAACTTTCATCTTTTCCACTTTCTGTTTCTCTTAAGACATTCTCCATGGTGTTCATTTGCTTTTGAGTGATTTCAAGTGGAGTCTTGATTTCTAGAGCAGTTTTTTCTTTTCTTGATGTTCTTTCCTGAGTTTTGTCCCCTCTCCTTTCATCAAAGCTTCCTTTTTCCAATCACTTCATTTCTGTGTCTTTCTAATTCTATTTTATGCTGTGTTTCATAGCTTCTATCATTTTTTAAAAAGATTTGTTTATTTGAGAGAGAGAGAGAGAGCTAGCCAGTGGGGGGAGGAGCAGAGCGATAAAGAGAGAATCCAAAGCAGACTTCTGGCTGAGCACGGAGCCTTTGCGGGGCTTGATCCACTGACCCTGAGATCAAGACCTGAGCCGAAATCAAGAGTTGGATGCTCAACTGACTGAGCCACCCAGGTGCCCCAGCTTCTATCATTTCTTATTATAAATATTTTCACTTTTCTTTTTTCTGAAATATCAGGATAGACTTTGTGAACAGTTATATTTCTTTCTTTTTTTTTTTTTTAAAGATTTTATTTATTCATTTGACACAGAGAGAGAGATTACAAGTAGGCAGAGAGGCAGACAGAGAGAGAGGAGGAAACAGGCTCCCTGCCGAGCAGAGAGCCCGATGCGGGCCCCGATCCCAGGACCCTGGGATCATGACCTGAGCCGAAGGCAGCGGCTTTAACCCACTGAGCCACCCAGGCGCCCAACAGTTATATTTCTGAAGAACCTTTTTTGTATTCTGCTAGGTACATATTTTATAACAATAGAATGGAACTTAACCAAACGTCTTCTCTTTTGCTCATGTTAAAGAGAGGTAAGTTTCCCCATATTTTAGATAGGAAGGGTGATCCAGGATAGCTTTTCTAGATTTGGGGCATTAGAACTACCCTTCTTGTTATTTTCACGGAATGATTTCAAAAAAGTATAGTGTCTCTGAAATTTGACTCCTCTGTACCCTTCACTGGCTTTCATGTGGGTTTTCTTTCTCCTTTGCTCTGTCCTACCTGTGCTGTTCAACTGGTATTTTCCTCAGGGTGTGGCTTTAGCTTACATGGGAGCTTCCCTTTCCTCATTTGGAAAATTCACAGGGCTCATACTGCCCATGCCACATGTAGTTACAACGGTCCCCACCCCCTACGTTAACATGCCGCCAGGAAAAGCTGTTACTGAGTTTCCGTTTCTGAGTTTCTGCAGCTGTTCCCATACTGGTATCACACTCTTCGGTGAGTGTTTTTGCACTCGTGGGCTCTCTGGTTCTCAGAGCCATTAGAAGCTGCTTTACCGTCTTGCTCTTTCTCGAGGCAGGTGTGGATACTGTGTATGTATTTGCTGGTGCTGGTTCTCCCCACGTTCTCGCTCATGTTTTTGGGTTCGTGTATACCCGTAGTTTTGTTGTAGCTATGGGTGTTTAAATTTATTCTGTCAGATTTGGTTAGGGGGCAGGAATTCTTGGATGATTAAAAATCAGGTATTCCCCTTCCATGGTCCCCAAATTCTTGATACTTCTTCTTCTTCTTTTTTTTTTTTTTTTTCCGCAAGTCTCTCTGGTGATTATACAGAGCAGCCCACGTTGAGAAGTCAGATGCTTTGAACCCTTACTCTATCTTCATCACTTTCAGACAATGTCACTCTTTAAGGTCACTTAAATTATTTGAACTTCAATTTTCTTATCAATAAAGTGATCACAATAGTACCTGTACTACCTTCCTCATAGAGTTGATATGTAAGATTCATATATATGAAAATTCTTTGAAAATGTGAAATTTGATACAAACTGTATACCAGTATTTTATTCTTTTTTAAAAAGATTTATTTATTTTAGAGAGACAGTGAGAGGGCTCATGCACATGAGCAGGGGGAGGGGCAGAGGGAGAGGGAGACAAGCAGATTCCTTGCAGACTCCTTGCTGAGTGGCGAGCCTGAAGAGGGGCTCCATTCCAGAACCCTGAGATCATGACCTGAACTGAAATCAAGATTTGGCTGCTTAACTGACTAAGCCACCCAGGTACCCCTCTTAGTATTTTTTTGTTGTTGTTGTTTTTAAAGGTTTTATTTATTTGAGAGATAGTTAGAGAACAGGCAGGGAGGTGGAGCAGAGGTAGAGGGAGAAACAAACTCCCTACTGAGCAGGGAGCCTGACATGGGACTCGATCCCAGGATCCTGAGATCATGACCTGAGCTGAAGGCAGACAGACCCTTAACCAACAGTGGCACCCAGGTGCCTCCCCAGCCCATGTTTTATTCTTAAATGAAAACCTGTCACCCAGTAACCATGCCTCTGATCAACATACAGCACGCTGTACAGACATTGCAGAGGTGAGGACAGTACTTGTATTTCCTGCTAAGGAAGTCTAAGCTCTTGTGTTATTTTGAGATACTGTTCCTTCTTGGTTTAGAATGGTGGTTCTGAGGCTCTGCCCTGTCTTTGGGGGCTGGAAAAGAGAGCTGGAGGTCAAATTTGCTGAGTTTGGATTTAACCAGCACTGCTTTTCTCTATTCCTGTTTTATATTTGTTCTCCTACATGTTATTGTGTATGTAAAAGAGTTTCTCAACAACAATGATATATTGGTTTAGAAATGTCCTAGATTTGGTGATCCCTAATTTAGGGACACAATAGGAAGCAAAATGTTATTTCCCCATCTGTTATTTGGAGCTCTGTGCATTTCCTGTTGAATACAATACACGCTAGCTCGTCTCTAAGCTACCCTTCAAAATATACTGAACCCACCATGGACCCATGCTATGTGTTTTTAATACTAATCTGAGCACATTATGTTATCTGCCCTGGTGCTACAGAGAGAAGGGAAATTTTTTGTCTTACCGGTTCCTGGTACTTTGATAGTTCTAGGCAAATTTTAGAAATAGTTAAGTTTTAATTTTCCATCAGTCTTTCTGCCTGCCACTCCATTGCCCTCGTGTCCCTCTCCTTCTGGTCTCCAGTGACTTCAGGCTCAGCCTTTGTACCATTTCAGCTGAGGGGCAGAACAAAGGTTTGGTCCTCTAAAATGATTTAGTGACCTCGCCTGGCCACAAACTATAGTCTCCTTTCCACAAAACTGCTGATCTTTGCCAGCCCTTAGAAGATTAATATAATTAAACCAATTCACACTAGGGAATGACTGATGACCCCTTTACCACTCTATAGCTATTGATATTTTTAAAGGAGGATGCTTGACTTGGTAATTGGGGAATTTAAAACCCTGTTGCTAAAAAAACGGGGATGGGGCAAAGCAAAACATCAGGCCATATCAGGAAAGGATTTTGCACAGATGAGGTAAGAAGTGAGTCCCTTGTGACACCTGGGTGGCTTAGTAGGTTGAGCATCTGCCTTCAGCTCAGGTCATGATTCCAGGGTCCTGGGATCCAGTCCCTCATCTGGCTTCTTGCTCAGTGGGGAGCCTGCTTCTCCCTCTGCCTGCCATTCCCCCTGGCTTGTGCACTCTCTTTCCCTCCCTCTCTCTCTGACAAAAAAAATAAAATAAAATCTTAAAAAAAAAAAACAAAAAAGAGTCCCTGGGTTAGGACCACTGCAAAGTATGCCAGTGGTTTTCTTTGTATTTTCAGAAAGCACCACTAGGGGGAAAGTTCCCTGGAGCCAGGTCACTCAGTGGCCATTACTAGGGTAAAGCCATTACACATTTTCTCGCTTTTTTTTTTTTTCATGTTGCACTTCACAGATTTCTTCAAAGCATTAAATGTCACAATGTCTTCTCAAATAGTAGAGCAGGTCCCTTGTAAATATAGGTTATTTTATAAGTCTGGTGTTTTAAATTGGGGGCTGCCCCTAGGCATGCTTGGACTCCTCAGCAGGTCTGCAGCAGAGACTGCCAGCTGCTCACCCTAAAATCCCTTCTCTCCTCTCCCCTCACTCACAGAGCTCAGATATGTTGGGAGTGGCAGTATGTCTAGCTGGAAGTGTACATTTCCCATCATTCCTTGTTAATAGATCGCGGACATATGTCTAAGACCTGGCCACCAAGTTGTAAGCAAAAGTGTTGCCTGAATTTTCCAGAAATACACTTCAAAAGAGAGGAATGACTCTCTGTCCTTTTCTTCTACCTACTGGCTGGAAGTGGGAGCCGATCACTGGAGATATAGGAATCATCCAGATGAGGCAGAAAGATAAGAGCCAGGGTCCTTGCCAGCAGTGCGAAGCCACATTATCGACTCTGCTCTGCCCATAAGTGGTCAACTTGTACTTGAGAGAGAAATAAGCTTTGTCTTGTTTAATCTTCTATTTTCCAAGTCTCCATTACTTATAGCCAAGCCTATTACTGTTACAAGCTCCTAAGTCACAATTTAATTACAGTCAGGGCACTGTCCCCATGTCATTTATAGTTAAACAAAATGATTTAACTTCTGTTTTAAAATGTATAAAAATTTCTGCTTAGGAATATTTATTCTCCCAAGAAATTAACTTTTTAAAGCCCTCACACCTTAGAAATTCTTTCTAGTTAATATCTAAATTATAGCAGGAACTCCCTGAGAGGGTCTTAATCCAGGGCTTCTCAATCTTCAGTGTGGGTGTAAGTCATCTGAGAATCCTGATAAAGTGTAGATTCTGACTCAGAGGTCTGAGGTGGAGCCTGAGAGTCTACATTTTTAACAAGCTCCAAGAGATGCTGATGCTCCTAATCAGGATTTTATTTTTTAAGGATTTTTATTTAGTTAGTTGTCAGAGAGAGAGAGAGCACAAGCAGGGTGAGTGGCAGGCAGAGGGAGAAGCAGGCTCCCCACTGAGCAGGGAGCTGAATGAGGGACTTGATCCCAGGACCCAGGACCCATGACCTGAGCCGAAGGCAGACACTTAACTGACAGAGGCACCCCATAATCAGCACTTTAGATCATCACCTTCAAATCATCTAGTATGTATTTAAATGTGCAGCTTTATGACTTCTTCCCCCCACCCCCCTTTCTCTGCTCACTTTCTCCTCTTCAGAGTTTCTGGAGGTGGGGATCAGAAAGCTGTTCATCATGAGGAATGTTTTCTGTATAATTTTTTTTCTTTTTATCCTTTCCTTGAAGAAATATCCTTTCTAAAAATCTTTGATTTTAGTTTAAAAAAAGATTTTGATCATGAGTTCCCTTTGATTTAATCGCGCTCTTCCTTATGTATGATACATTCTCGTTCTTTTTTCACCTTTCCTTTCTTATCATTATTTCATTGATTGGGGCTTCTTAAGTTGTTTTCCCACTAGTTTCTTCCTTCTGTTTGTTTGGAAGTATATGTTCTATATCATTCTTTAAGTGATTATCCTTGTTGTTTTAGCATGGATATTTTTTAATTAATTAATTAATTTTTTAAAAGATTTTATTTATTTTTGAGAGAAAGAGAGCACACACAATCGGGGGGGAGGTGTAGAGGGAGAAAGAGAAGCAGACTTCCCACTGGGTAGGGAGCCTGATGTGAGCTCCATCCCAGGACCCTGGGATCATGACCTGAGCTGAAGGCAGATGCTTAATGGACTGAGCCACCCAGGTGCATATTTTTTTTTAAAGATTTTATTTCGTAATTAGACAGAGAGAGAGAGAGAGAGAGAGAGAGAGAGAGAGAGCACATGCACACAAGCACGGGGAGGGGCAGAGGGAGAAACAGATTCCCTGCTAAGCATGGAGCCCAATACAGGGCTCAATCCCAGAGCCCTGAGATCATGACCTGAGCCAAAATCAAGAGTAGGATACCTGACTGACTAAGTCACCCAGGTATACCTGTGCATATTTATAAAAGTCTAAAGTTAAGCAATATTTTTACTTTCTTCCAGAATAATTTAAGGATCTTAGAATTTTTTAAACCATGGTATTCATCTTTACTACTTATATGAAGTTGTTGTTTGTTGTTTTATTTTTCCCCGATTATTGTTCCCCATGGATATTTTTTGTTACAGTTGTTGAGGTTGACTCAATGGCCACTGATTTAGTCAATCATGCCTATGTAATTAATGACACCTCCATAGTAACCGAAAAGGATGGGGTTTGAATAGCTTCTGGGTTGGTAAACACAAGTAGGTAATGAGGGTCACATACCCAGAAAGACCATGGAAGCTCCACACACCTTTCCCTATACCTTGCCCTATAGAATCTCTTCCATCTGGATGTTCCTGAGTTGCATCTTTTTATAATAAACCAGCAACCTAGTTAGTAAATTATTTTCCTGAGTTCTGTGAACCATCTTAGCAAATGATCAAATCCAGGAAAGCCTGATAGGAATCCTCAATTTATACCCTGTCAGCCAGAAGCACAAGCGATAGTCTGGAGTTGTGATTGGTGTCTGGAGTTGAGGGAGCAGTCTTGTGGGATTGAGCCCTTAACCTGTGGGATCTGACACTATCTTTAGGTAGATAATGTCAGAGTTGACTTAAATTGTGAAGCACTCAGCTGGTGTCTGGAGAATCAGAGAATTGCTTGGTGTGAGAAAACTCCATATACATTTGATGACCAGAAGTGAAGTGTATGTGTTTTGAATTAAGAAGAAACCCAGGAGGAGTTTTCCCTTTACAATCTTTAATTTAAACCTCAATCAGGATTGCTATTATAAAGGATGGGATTTTTTTATAGTCAGGTAACTATGTATTAAAGTTATTCCTTGTTTAGAATGTGAACATAAGTATATTTTAGATTTTTTAAAACTCAAAAGTCTATGGGAAAATGGAGCTTTATATGCATATGATCCATAGTAGTCATTATTATGAGTGAGTCAATAGAAATTTAATTACTGTGCCCAGGTGAATCTCAGTTTTTGTGGGAATGAGATTAGATTGTATTGGAGTTGCATATGTACCATCTCCTTTACAGTTAGTAGATGGTCAATAAATTTTGGTTGAGTAGATGAATGAATTGACAATGTTAATAAGTCAACAATGTATGTTGGAGACTGTGTATGTATATGTGTGTATGTACACATATGTAATAAGTGGGGTTAGGAGAATCATTGTCTTTCCTCTGGATTTAAGGAACTGGTAGCCTCCAGTTCCTTAGGAACTTATATATATATAAGCTTATATATAGGAGCTTATATATTTTATTGATCAGCCATGCACCTAGTTGGTCAAAAACTGTCATTATCTGGGTGATCAGACAAAGCAAACTTGACATTAGGTCATGTCCCTGGACTCTGCCTTGCCTTGCACTATCTAAATCACTGACAGAAACTAGAGTGAGTGAGTGTCTTGCATTATTCATTTCTTCATGGATTTGGTATGTTGTGACAGACAACAGCAACAATAGAAGCTAACATACATTGAGCATTTACTATATGATAGGTATTCTTTAAGGGCTTTACTGGTATTAGCTCATCCCACAGTAACTTTCAAGATATGTGTATTTACTAGCTTGATTTCACAAGCACAGAGATATTAAGCAGCTTGCCTCAGATCACACAAGGTTGTAGATAGGTTGTAGAACATAGATTCAAATCTGGGCAGCACTCTTGCTCCCTACCAGATGCTTACTACTGGCACTTAACTTACAAGAATCAAGACTGAAGAGGTTGAACCACATTGAACTGCAGCCATCTTCACTCAAGGATAGTGGTTCTCAACGGAAGGAAATTTTGCCCCCCCAATATCTGGAGACATTTTTGATGGTCAAAGCTTGGAGTACAGTGATGCTTCTGGCATCTATTTTGAGTAGAGGGAAGGGATGCTGCTAAACTTCCTAAACTGCGTAAAAATAAACATTCACAACAAATTATTATCCCGTCCCAATCGTAATATGTAAAGGTTAGTAGCTATCAATCTTGGCTGAAAATTAGAATGATTTGGGAAGCAACTTGACCAATTATATCAGGACCTCGGAGAGTAGGATATTGTTTTAAGCTCCCTAAGTGATTCCAACATACAGCCGAGGTAGAGATCTGCTGCCCCAGGGAATTTGTGCCCTTACAAATTCCAATCTGTTTCCATTGATTATATAAGTGGTTAGAAAGAGACAGACAGACAGGAGTTTTATTACAGCATTTCAGATTTTTGGGAACTTTTGCACCAGAAGGTGTAAAACATAAAGAAACATAAGGAGAGGGAAGAAGGACTCTGAAGAACAAAAGTGAATATATGCTCATTCTCTATAGAAGCTGCTCTGAACTCCTGTCATTTATTTTGTATTGAAATCTTGATTATCCTCTCCTAGCCAAACCTCTCTAAGACGAAGCCCTAGACCTTGATGTCACTTTGTAAGACTAACACATTGATGGAGGTGAGAGGCCTCCTGTATGAGTGTGTAAATGGTATTGATGGAGGAGCCATGGAGCTAAAGGGTAGGGAAGCTGAGAATAATACTTCCAGGTATCTATCTTTTGTGAAGGCATAGTTTTAAGTAGGGAACTTGAAAGAGGATCTTTTAGAGGGAGTTTGGCAACAATGAGTTATTGTCTGGGGTGTATACTTTGAGAAGAGTCAATGTCCAGATGTGAGCCCTTGAGAGATGACCTCCATGATGATTCTGCCTACTGCATATCCACCAGGATCTAGGAAGGGGAAAAAAAAATCAAATCTCTGATATAAACTTTAGAGATCCAATCAGATTATCTAAACCAGATTATACAGACATTTAGGTTTTCTTTATTTAAAAAAAATTTAAACCCTTAAACATTTAGTAAAATCAACTTTAATGTTCTAAGTTTAACCCAGCTGCCCTGAGGCATGATAAGGGGGGAGATTTCTGTGCTTGAGTCAAAATATTCAAGGATGAGCAGCACTGTCTGAGAATTATATTGTACTGGTATCAGTCCCTCATAAAATATTTCCCAGTGAAGCCACAAATGCTTGAGTTGGGACTACATCTTCCAAATCTTCCTTTGCATCAGAGGCTTCCTGTTTAAAGACTAAAATAGTGAACGTGTGTTTTATTTATTTACTTTTTAATTTAACTAAAACTTGATTTTAGCTTGTAAGACCCATCTTGAACTCCTCACCCTGAGAAATGTAAGATAATAAATATGTTGTTTTAACCTACCAAGGTTATGATAATTCTTTATAGAAATCTTGGGAAACTCAAGTAGTAATGCCACTCTTTCTGGTAGAGTCGGTCCATTCCTTTCTGACCCTTGCTTCTTCATCACAGGAATCTCTGCTGTTTTTATCAACAAAAAATATAAACCAGGAAGTGAAAAGGAAGTGAAAACAAATGAGTGAGCATGGTATAGTCCCATCAAACAGTTTTCAAATTAAATTATGAGAAATGATCTGCTAGGAGATATTTGTCAAATCTGGAATAGTTATAAGTACTCTAAAGATGTACAGAACATTTTGCATAATGTATTATATGCAATCATATATTTAATTTAATACACTTAAAAGAATGAAATTTCATGTAAATTTGCCTCTAAAAATTCCAACTTCTGTATGGAGGAAGAAAATATTTTAAGGCCTGAATATCCAATTGAATATGTAATTTCCATGTCCCCGCTTTGCAATGCCTGGGTACAGCTTTAATTTTGTTTTTATCTGAATACAGTTGACACAGAATGTTACATTAGTTTCAGGTATACAGCAGAGTGATTCAATTACGGTTATACATTATGCTGTGTTCACTATAAGTGTAGCTTCCATGTCCAGCCTTAACTTAAAATTCTGTATCTACTCAACTTCTTGTAGATGTAGATTTTTTTGTTTTCTCATATGGAGTAAAATGGCATTTACTTCTGATCAGTATTTTGAAGAAGAAAAGTGTTTTGGTTGTTCCGTTTTTTGAATTCATATTCTACTGTCAGAAATAACATTCAGGGATTTGGAGTTTAGAGTATCAGAGCAATATTTGCTGGGTAAAATTAAAAGTGATTTTTCTCTGGCAGAGATAGAGAGTGCAGTGAGTAGGCAGGTGAGAGGAAGAAGGTGAGGGTGAACAGCTCATGGTAAAGGGAAAGCAGTTGGGAAAATAGACTAGGGTAGCTCATAAGTGACCCGAAAGTGTAACAGCTCTGGGGATAGTCTCATGGCTGAGAGAGTAGTCAATGTAGAAATAAGCAATATTAATGATATTTGAGATTTTGTTTGTTCTTTATATGTATTTTAAAGCTAAGTATCAAGGTAGCTGTATTGTTTTTGATCTCAGAGCTGTAACTAGAAAATAGAAAAGGCTGAAATGTGTTCAGTTAATAATGAGTTTAAATATATAATTCATCATTGAATGATTCTAGGGCTCTTAATTCTTTTAATTATCCATTACTGATAATTCCCTGACTTTTTGGGGTTCTTAAAATTTATTGTATACAATAGCATTATTCAGGAAGTTTGTTTAACTGGCTCTGACTAGGGATCTTGGGGTGAGGCCCTGGAATTCTAATTTTATTAAGTACCTCAGGTGAGTTTGTGGTGGCTGATCCACAAACCACTCATGAGTCAGCACCAGGCTCCTAGCCTCCACCCTATGCCCATTCACCTGATGGCAGCCTTCTGAAGGAAGCTGATATATAAAGCTTACTGACTTGCCACATAGAGTGGGGTCCCCATACCAGCAGCATGGACATGACAACCAAGGAACTTGTGAGAAATGTAGACACTCAGTCCTGTCATAGACCCACTGTGTCAGAATCTGCATTTTACAGTGATCCTTGGGCTGGAGGGTGGTAATGGGTCGATTCACAAGCACATTAAAGTTTAAGAAGCACTATCCTCCTGGAAATTGATTAGTCTCCATAATGATGGTTCTTAAGCAGTGGAGTGCTTCCAGATCTTCTAAGGAGCTCTAAAAAACTACCCTGGTTCCACTTTAGACCCACTGACCTTTCAGCAGTACAAGGACAGAAAATAGCTTTTAAAAAAAAGATCTAATGGTGACTCTGCTTCACATCACTGGTTAAAAACAATTGCTCTATGGGGCTTGCCTGGCAATTTAGAACCTTTGGGATAACAAAAATCAAACCAGATTACTCTCAAATATCAGATTTGCTTTGTGGGGTGACAACCTAAAATCCAGAGCAGACGTTTTTATTACCTCGTACAGTCTTCGTTCTTTTTAGCTTCCTTGTCCTAGTTGTCACTCTGGGAGAACTCAAAGAAGTCAGCAAGTTTTCATCTCTGTCTTGTGTCCTCAGGGGACAGCTGATTTATTCCCGAGTTCTCCTGCCTTTTAATTTTTTTTTTTTTTTTTTTTTGGTTGAAGGCTGTACTAGTGTAGGTCAGCCGATTCATAATTCACTCTGAGACTGGAGAAAGGACTCTGAGGTCCTCATTTTCCTCAGGAATTGAGCAGTAGTTTGTTAAAACTCCAGAGCTGTCAGCCCTCTCTGTAACTGTGGTCCCCATAAATATGAAGAAATAATGAAACTTTATTAAAGGACAATCCAGGTGTGAATCTTTATTCCATTTAATGGGTCTTGTATTAAAGTAACTTTCAAGAGATTCTGATGCAATTTTTAACTCAGTTATCTGTGAGGTAGACAGTTTTCTGAAGGAATTTTAGTTTATAACTGAAAAGGGCTGTAAATTTTGGCCCTAGTTCAGATTGTCCTTAATTGAACAATAGATCCTTTGTAGGTGGGATCTGTACCAACTGAGAATAATCAAACTTTGCTTGGTGCTCTGTGACTAGATTGCCACTTACTACTTCCTGAATTCAGGAAGAGGTAAAGGAAGCTGGGGCTGATTGCTTGAAGAAGTTCTCCTGGTGGTGGAGTTCTTTAGGAATTTTTCTGACTTCCTTGGTGTTCAGTCCAGACACCAAACCAGAAGCAGGAAAGCTTACTTCTGGCATGTAAATTGACATAAAATATAGTTTCCCAGGGGAAGAGCTAGGGGTCAAGGTTTTTCTTCCACTGCCTGAATTCAGCACCTTGGAGAACGCCCATCACCTTTCTCTGGTACAATGCTGTCCCACACTGCTTGTTCCCCAAGCCCTTTACCTGGTCTACATTTTGAAATGGGACCATGCTTAAGTGAAATTGCTGCTTTCCAAGATAGAGCATTTTTGGGGCCAAGGAAGCTGTTCCTATACTACCCTGTTCTGCCCTATCACTTTTTCTCTTCAAAGCTCACAGTTGGGAGGACATTTACTTAAGCTGAGCAATGTTAGAGTATAATACTCTTGGTAGTTGGTCCTCATGAAAGGAGAAGGACTAATCTGTTAAGTGATAGAATAAGTCCCACCGTACCATCTTGCCACTGAGGGAATACATATCTTTGAAATAAGAATTACCTTTGTCAGCAGGTAGGGAAGGACTTTATAGTGATGATTAAAATTGTGGTTGGCAAATTAGTACATACTTAACACACTTTTAATGTTATGTAATAAATGAAAAAACATGAAAGTAATGAAGGAGCATGTTCTTATCTGCTTCATCACGTGTGTTTGTATTTAACACAAAAAGGAATTCTCACACAAGCTTAGTTACAAGGCTGAAATGAATTGAAGGAAGAAAGAGCCATCAGAATAAGGATCCTGACTTTATACCCAAGGCTAGGAGTGGAGGCTCATCCTCTATGGAGGTTCACAATTCTTCACTGGGGTAAGCCCCATATACTTTCTAGTCAAATTGAAAGATCACTAGTGATTTGTTCTCTAAAAGAAGCACTTGATTTTCTGAAGCAGTGATTCAGCAAATTATATTTGGCAATATTCTCATCTTAGTCACTTGGACTATGATGTGTCATATTATAGTAATTTTGATCAAGGGGTAAACCAACCTGGCAGAACACTCTGTGGCAACTCCTTGCTGACTTACTCCTTACATGGCTACTTTGTGAATGAAAGAGAAACAGAGGAATGGAAGGAGAATTTTGTCATTTTCTAAGTTAACATTAGGTACTCTTTTGGACTTACGGAGTGTGCAACAGACTTAGAGAAATAAGTCATGGACCTCTCTTCATGATTCGACAGCGCCAGGCCCACTACTGAGCTTAGAATAGGCATGCCTTCTGTTTTAACTCATAGTTTCTCTGCCTACCTATCCATCGCTCTTGGCAATCAACAAAAGGCCCATTTTAATTATTCTACTTTCTCACAACAAGGTCCTTACAGCATAAACAAGAACTGTGCTATATTACTATATCTGTTTTTTGATTCTTAACCCTTATTTAGAGACATAGATATTTTGTGGCTGTGTTATCCAAAGTGAGTAGAAATTCCCAGGAGGGAAGATGGTTACACTAGAAAGTGAGACGTTTAAGAGCCAAACTTTTGACTCATTCTCAACCCCACACTGAAGAGCTGGGACAAATTCTGATCATTATCAAAAGGGGCGTGTTTTTCTATTTACCACAGCATCCCTAGTATAGAGTGAGTGTCTGACATATGACCCTCTGCAAAGTTGTGTCAATTAATAGACTAATTGGAAGATCACCTGAGATACCGTAAGTGAAAGGACACAGAGGACAAACCCAGTGAATGCTATTTGCCTTCCTCTGCTGATGGGTGGGCAGTAGAAACCATCGCCTTCTATAGACATGTGTCAGACATGGAGTGCCTGTGTTAAAAAATGTCAGGGATCAATTCATTTGATAGCTGAGGCCCCAAGGAGACAAAGTACAGCAGGAGTTGTGGAAAAGATAGGAAAGCGAGGTTTTCTTTCCTTTTATGTTCTCTTCATAATACTTTTTCGATTCCTTATCTAACTTGGTTTACAATGACATTTTCTGTGTATGTATGGTGGAGGAGAGAACTCTAGTCAACTTTACAGGTACAAAAAATATGAAAAAGGAAGGCAGATATATGCTGATTAGCTTGACTTTTTTTTTTGCTTCCTACCTTTTTATCATTTTTGTGCTGACAGTGTTCTAGTCTTTGCAAATCAAGACTGTAAAGTGCTTAGCATTCTGACTGGCTAAATCCACAGGAGCAGTTACTAGCTATTCTTCTGCCATAACTAAGCAATTATGGAAAACTTATGTAGTGCACAGGATGGTGCTAATTAGTGTATAGAATACACAAATAAAAATGGGCATTTTAGAAGCAATAAGTAATTTTAAGTAAAGGGTGCTGCTAATTTGTATTTCCCTACTCTGGGGATAAGAATCTCATCTGCTATGGTCTCCCTATCAAAATACCAGAATTTCTTTAATTAGAACTTTAGGGAGGTAGAAAAACAATTACTTGGAAGTGACCAAATGCATTAGTTGTGAATAAATACAAATAGTAAAATAATGAACTTTAGCTATCATTTATGTGCAGTACTGCTGATGTTTTGGGACTTGATATAAACTTGCAATTTCTCCTATTAGCTTGGTGATGACTTTTAGTCCTCTATGTCCTCTCCAATTATTGCATAGAGGATGGACATTAGATCTGATTCCATGGACATATAGGCATACTGCCCCAGGTCTTATGCCCAAGCCATTCTGGGTTGAACTCTTACTTCGCAGTCCTTACTTTTATTTTCTGCTTATGCATGGGCTCAAGGTTTATTTGCTTAATGTTGTTACTATATTACTCTCATTAACCTCTACGAAATACTTATTAATTTTTTATTTAACTAAAATGGGCTGTTCTTGGTTCTTTTTCCTGGTACTGTATTGTCCACTACCATGGTTTTAATTACTTCCAAATCTTGCAAATCTCCCTCCAGAACTTCAAACCAACATGTTCAAATGCCTTCTGGGATGTCCCATAAATTGTTCAAACTCAGCATGACTAATGCTGATTATTTTCTACTTTTCTACACCCTCACTCCCAAACTGTACAAATTCAGACTTGACCGTTTACTGGTATGGGGCTTGGGCAGGGCACTAAATTTCCTCACCTATAAAAGGGTATAAAAATAGCAACTATCTCGGGTGNCGGGCGCCTGGGTGGCTCAGTGGGTTAAAGCCGCTGCCTTCGGCTCAGGTCATGATCTCAGGGTCCTGGGATCGAGGCCCACATCGGGCTCTCTGCTCAGCAGGGATCCTGCTTCCTCCTCTCTCTCTGCCTGCCTCTCTGCCTACTTGTAATCTCTCTCTCTGTGTCAAATAAATAAATACAATCTTAAAAAAAATAGCAACTATCTCATAGAGTTGATGAAGATGAATGAGTTAATATGTGTGACTTGACATAGTAAACACTATATAAATGTTAGTTATTATTATTTTTTAAAAGTTTATCCACTCCTATTCTCTACACTAAATACAGAACTATATTTTAAAAATGTAAATCAAATTGAATGTTGTCCCTACTTAAAACATTTCCATTCTCACCATCACATCTCCAGTATCTCTAACAAGGTACACAGAGGTCTGAATAGTTTGGCCTCTGCTTTCTTCGGTAACCTCATCCCCTACCACATGCTGCCTCTTCTCTCACTTCTGGGTCTTTGCTGAAGTTATTTCTCATGCCTGGTCGGGGGCTCTTCTCCTTGCCCAACTGCTCCTTCCCCAACCCCACTTAGGCTACCTCCTTCTCATATTTTAGGTTTCAGTTTAGATACCACTTCTTCTGGACAGGTTTTCTTTATTAGCTGCCAATGGATTATATATTGCTTTGGCTGCTTAGCATCCTTATTCCTTCACAGGACATTCAACTCCAGTGGCCTAAATCGATCCATTCCCAGCAGAGAGGATGGCTTTGTGACACTTAAATATCTAAGACCATAGATCTTGATTCTTCTGGGTCAGACATTGTTCTCTGGGTCAGAGACCAGAATGGCATGAAGACCAAGACTCTATACAGAAATTTAGGTTTTCCCAAGTAAGTCCCAAATATACAGAAAATGGCCCTAGTCCGTGTAGCAATCTGGCTTCAGATTGTCATTAACTTGTGCAGTCCTCACCCAAAGGAATTGCTAAGTATCAATTGTTACTATGTCTCTTTTATTAGACTTTGTTCTCTTTAAATGTAAGGATTTTGTCTGTCTTACTTATCATTATGTCTTTTTTTTTTAAAAGATTTTATTTATTTATTTGACACAGAGAGAGAGATCAGATCACAAGTAGGCAGAGAGGCAGGCGGAGAGAGAGGAGGAAGCAGGCTTCCCGCTGAGCAGGGAGCCCGAGATGCGGGCCTCAATCCCAGGATCCTGAGATCATGACCTGAGCCGAAGGCAGAGGCTTTAATTTAACCCACTGAGCCACCCAGGCGCCCCTTACCATTATGTCTTATGTGCCTTAACATGAAACAATCATTCAAAATATATCTGTTGAATGGAATCATGTATCTTAGGGTATTAAGAAACACTAAGAAATGATTTTGTTCAGTATCCTGATAAATGTATGATACTGTCCTTATGTTTGATAAATGGGTCACCTGAGCTCCAGAAATTTAGAGACTCATTCTAAGTTACACAGAATAAACTAGAAACAAAGTCTTTGTTCTCTTTATTTTCTTTCTACTATTCCTTGTTACCACCCAGTTTTATTTGTACGTTTCTAATATGCTAATTTGCCTGCAGAGAGACTAAAAACCTTGCTGTCATATCCTAATCATGGAGTACTCTTCGTTTGTTAAATCTTAGGGTTGAAGATAATGGTTGAAGTTAGATTAGACTTTACCAAAAATGCTAGTTTAGGGAGTTTGGGTTTTAACCTCTAGGGTGATTTTCATACTGTACTCAGTGGAGCCCTTGTCGGGGACCCTAATTTGTAAGAGCTTTGTCTGGACTTCCCACACATATTTCAGAGAGGCTCCTTGTTCATTCATGTTCCTTGGAAAGCCTCCTTTTAAAGAAAGAAATGTATGAATAAGATACATTTGAAAGCTATTGCTCCAGGGAGTAGGGCAACAATTTCATTTACTACTTAAACTCATCTTTTGTTAAGCTCTTAAGGTAAAATTTGCTGTACCTTTTTTGTCTCTGACCAGTTTTTCTTAATAGCTTTCAGGGTGAGAGGTTAATGTTGGATCTACGTATTTAAATAGCTAAATACTATCAGTTACAAAAGAAAATAATATATTAGGACCTGAAAGAATTTGATGAGCTGCATTAAGAAAAATAGAGTATGCTGTAAGTATTGTCTTTCATTTCCTTTTTGAGAAAATATGCATTTGTGGGGTATTTGGAAAATGCCTATTACACACACATTCTCATATTCTCTTGGTTAGTTTAGTGATATATGCAGCTGTTGAGTTGAAAGAGAATGGCTCGAAAAACTGCTGACGCTTGACCAGTAATTGTGGATTAAAGTTAATGGGAATTTGCCTGGGGGTGGGCGTTGATAGTCATAATGATTTTTGAAAAGCATTGCAAAGGCTTTTGAACAATCTTTTAAATCTCTCAATCTCTCTGTTCTCTTACTTGTAAAATGAGGGGCTTTACTAGATGAGGACAACACACATTTTATAGATTTGTATGGTACTTTACAGTTTACTAAGGGCTTTTACGTTTTTCTCACATGAGAAAAATGTAGGGCTCCTTGTCGTTCCAAAATTCTACTACTTTAAATTTTATTAATTCTTTTGAATATTCTTTAAGATTTTTAAATATGAAACTGATATATTGAGCAGTTTTAGTTTAGCAGTGATATGACCTTCCAACTCCTTGCTTTTCTGAAGGTTATTTGGGTTACGACCATGGACTCTGTTAAGGAATACCTACTGATAAGTAAATAGTGTAAAAAGATGCATTTCAAAAAAAAACCTTCCAGTTCTGCTACTTTGTGAATAACCAAAGTCCTAAATAACTGAATATGTAATTGTGGCACAAAGTTCCATGTACCTTTTTTATTTTCTTTAAAGAATTCCATAAGACTGGGAAAGTAATGTAGTATATGTGGGAATTGGTTTTCAGATTGTCATTATCCTGGACAATCCAATGATGGTTGAAATACTTTATCAGTTACTAAAACAAAGAACAAAATAATGTCCGTTGTTAGAAGACACTCTAAGTGCTTCTACTGATTCAAACATTTTCTCATTTCTCTAACATTAGTTTGAGATTATTACCATTTAAGATGAGTTCCCAAAGTAGTAGAAAAGTTTAATGTAGGTTATTTTTAAATTAAAGAGAATAACTTTGGGGGAATTTTTTTTTTTTTTTGTATGTTTGGGTGTAGGGTGGGGCAGGACGATGTTTAGGAGTGATTCTAATCATTTCTTGCACAGATTTGTATTAGGAAAGGAAACTGTCAAAGAAGAAGCAGTGGAGAATAATGCTAATACAGTTCCCTCTTCCAGAAATCAGATATGCACCTGTTCAGATTTTCATACCTTTTCACTACAGCACCTTGAGAAAGAAAATGAATGGAATGACATTTATATGTAGCAGGTGCTCTTTACACAGAGAGTAAAATGACCCAAATGAAGACTCCATATCTAGGTAGAGTCATATTCTTCTTTATGTGGAGCTTGTATAATCCTATATGGGTTTAAGTATAGGAGTTGTACCACTTCTATTTCTATGCAAAAATTTAAATGAAGAAAGGCTCTGGGATTTCTTTGAAATTCAAATTTGTTAAAACTAGTCTTGTGGAAAGGAGTGACTTTTACCAGTCCATCTTGAAAAGAAATGCTCCTGAGAATTATCTATCATGAGAGGAGCAGGATTCTCAGTCAGGGCTGAGTATTTCATGGAGGACTAGAGGCTGAAGACTCTGTATGGCTCATAATCTGTGAAGCAGCAAACATTGGACCCCAATCCCACTTTGGAAACCTGGCAGCTAAATTGTGACCCAGAGATGTGTCTGCATGAGAACATGGGACTTGCTTAATATAGAAATTCAATTCTCCAATTCAAGTACATATACATGACAGAAAGTAGAAAGTCAGAATTACAATTTAATTTTTATGGACTTTTCTGGATTCACTATCACTAAATTTCAAAGAGCCTGTACCCCAGTGTGAGATGGAAGACTTTATCTTTTGTTTTCTATTTTGGATTTGGCTCACATATGCCTCCCATAGTGTGAGCACCTCTCTACATGGAGAGAGAACTCACATTTAGAGTACATTGATGATATATAAGATTTTCAGTTTGTACTCTGATATTAAATTCTAAATCCCATTTATTAAGGAATTGTGGTATAATAATTGGAGTCCACACTAAGTTTGAAGTAGACACGCCCTCACTAAGGAGAACACTGACAAGATGTGACATCTCTGCCAACTTGAGGATCTACTTTGACCTGGAAAAATTGGGAGGGACTTTGTAATGGAAGCCAGGCCACCAAGAAGTGTAACAAAAGATACCTGGATCAGCTGAGTTGGTCACTCCATTAAGTGTGGGATACTCTGATTTCAGCAAGAAGTGATCCTGAGGCTTTGGTCTCAGGAATAGCATGGGCATGTACTAGGGGTTGTGTTTCCACTTCATCTCTATAGGAGTTGGTCATGTTTGCCCCAATGAGCTCTGGTGGTGAAATCAAGAACTCTTACCACTCTAAGAGGGTGCTGCTTTGAGAATCCAACGGTTATTACTTTGTGATCCTCTTCCCAACATTCATTACTTTTATTCTCTCTTTTAATTAAAACCCAAGGAGCTGTTTCTATTTTGGTAACTGTAGGGTGCAAGTAAAGAATATATATATATATATATATAAAATCATTTATATCTATAAAAGCATGCTCTAAAGACAGTAGAAAAATATGCTTTTCTGTCAATATGAGGCCAAAAAGGAAAGCTTATTTTCCTATTTCAGAATTCTGAGGAAAGAAGCACAGAATACTAACTTAAGATAAATATGTTAGTTCTATTAATTAGTTTTTCCTATACAATGAAAAAAGCTCATAGATGAAATATCATAGTCATGTCAGTAAATATTTATAAAATTTCTATTCAGCTACATTAGACAAATATTCTTTGTCCTATAATTCTTAAAACTTGTACACTTTTCTTTTTAAAAGACTTTATTTATTTTAAAGAGAGCAAGAGAATCAAGCAAGGGGAGGGACAGAGGGAGAGGGAGTAGCAGGCTTCCCGCTGAGCAGGAAGCCCAATGCAGGCTCTATTCCAGGACCCTGGAATCACGACCTAAGCAGAAGGCAGATGCTTAACTGCCTGAGTCACCCAGGCACCCCAAATCTTGTACACTTTTACCAAAAGAGGAAAATGGCCCAGTTTTGATCACTTCCTTTTCTTTAACTTCTAGAAATGACCATTTTTGCTGGAATGTGTTCCTAGAAATCAATAATGCTGTGGAGCATATTTTCCCATAAACAATATTAGAGTTCAAAATCATATTTTTATCCATGTTTTTAACATATAAACCTATAACTCATATCCAAACATATCATAAAAGCAGAGATAACTAGCTATCACTATACACATTTAATAATTGACTTGTATTCTCAAAAAAAGAAATTATTATATACGAGAGCCAGTAATATAATTTCATAGATCTGTAATTGTCAAAGATGGAAGTTTATATGGTTTAACCTATTATATGTAAGATATATGAAATCACAAAGGCAGAATTTTAGTAGGTTATAGACTTGGTCACAACCAATATATTAGCTCAAACACATTTCTGAAATTTATTTGTTAATAATATTGCCTGTCTGATTTGGGAAGGCTCTTTTTAGGACAGTTTGGTTGGCAGTCCTTGGAAGTTTGCATTAATTTTTTTTTTTTGCCCTTAAAATTTTCCTATAGTAAGTAGAGATCCAAAATCATCCCGTTAACTTCTGTTTTGTGCCCAAAATACCAGGGAAAACTGATACCGTTGTTGAAGTTTTGATGATTCTTTTATTGACAATAACACCTTTGAAATTAAGGGTTAGTAAAAATAAGGATTAAAAAAGTACATAAAGCTATGGCAATGTAAATATATAAATATATATTAAAGCATTATTTATTATAGTGAAAAAGTAGAAAAAATATAAATACCTCAGAGAAAGGATTAGTTAAATGCATTCCAGTAAAAGAGAAAAGTTTATAGACCATAAAAATGATATTGTAGAGGGGTATTTATTGACATCAGAAAAATGATCATTTTTTGTATTGTTAAATGAAACATGTAGGTTGCAAAACGGTGCGGTATAAAAATACATACTGATATATGTTTAGGTATAATAGAAAGGCTATTCAACAATGGAATTGTTAGTAGTGTTCTTTTACTGGTTGTATTTTAGTTTTATTCTTTTGCCAATCTAAGTTTAAAGTTAAAAAACTTGTGAAAGAATATATTTATCATTGTAATAAGAAAAAACCAAGAAAATTTAGAACTTCTTCCCCTTACTCCTCCCCTAAAGACTTTTTAAAAATTATTTTAAACTATTCTATTGTGACCAACTTCTGCATATATCTTTACAGTCTTGAGAATATAGCAATGGGATATATAGTTACTATAGTATTGTATATAGAGATATATAGATAATATAGTATCTCAATAATATTGAGAATATAATTAATGGGATAAATTGAACAACAGTTAAGTTGTAGTAAAGAGTACTTAAATTTAATTTTAGATTTTTATTTATTTATTTACTTGGGGGAGAGAGAGCAAGAGAGAGAGAGAGTGAGTGGTAGGGAGAGGGAGAAGCAGACTCCGTGCTGAGCAGGGAACTTGATGCATGGCTTGATCCCAGGACCCTGGGATCATGACCTGAGCTGAAGACAAATGCTTAACTGACTGAGCCACTCAGGCATCCCTAAAATTTAATTTTAAAATATAATTTAGACATTAAAATGTTGCATCCAATAAAATGTAGAGGAAATGATATGAAAAAGGTATTTATGGAAGCATAAATACAAATGTTCATTATGTATATGAAAATCAAAGCAAATTAACATAACATGATTTTCTACTTACCAGATTTGTTAAAATTAATGAATGTGAAAAGTCAAGTTTTGGTAAGGGCATGAAGAAACAAGTAATCTCATGTGGTGGTGGAAAGAGTATTAAGTGGTACAGTGTGTTATTTTCAAAGTAGAACACATGGCCAAGCCCAAAGTCATTGGTGTGGGAAATATACTCTTCTTACTCTAGTTGGAGGTACTGCAAAGTCACACAGCAAGGACCTAGAATGTGTACTTCTATTCCATACATGTCCATTTTAATATAATAGCTTGGGTAGTAGGAAGGCATTTGGGATGTTGTGAAAGAATCATTTGCTTTAAGAAATCTCTGATAGTGTGGTCCTAAAATGTGTATTTACTTTTTAGGACCATACCATTTACATTACTAAGGTGAATAAAATGGTTCTTTGTGTGATATTTTATTATTAATGGTCAATATGAGGACCATAGCAAACCCTGTATGCTCCTGTATATTTTACCAGTTGTCTCATCTCTTCTTCCCTGTTTAATGCTAACAATGACTTTGAACATTATTATTTAGGGTACAGTTAATAGTTTTATAACTTGGGTGCATTCAGTAGTTGGGATCTTTAGAAATACATAGAATACCACGAATTAACTCGAATATATGACTTTTTAAATTGTCTTTCCCAAGGTCAGAGACTTAGTATCTAGCAAAGCCAGTCTTGGAACACCCGTGTGTTGTCTCCTTCTAACTCTGCCAATGCACATCTTCTGTACTTAGTGGCCAACAAATGGCCTCATTTTTCCAAAAGCCTGTTCTATAACTGCATTAAAAAGAAATTAGCCTAAAGGTGTAATCAGGTTAAGTACTGACCTTATGACTGAAGAGGCTTGTTCAGATGGCCAGACCCACATGGCTCAGGGAATTCAGGCACCAGGCACATTTTCTGTGAGAGTAGCGATGAATAAATGTTTACCCCAAGTTTGGCCCGGGCCGTTACCTGACTGCTTCATTGCTTTTGTTATTATCTTGCAGTGTTTTACTTTTTTAATATAGGAGAAATAAAAATTCAGAAGCCTCAGTTGATATCTCACATAGGGGCAGAAATTGCTGTGCCATATAGATTTGTTAATTGCCTTTGGCTGATTCTAGCCAGGACTATAGATCAGGCAAAGTTCATTCATCCATTGGTGGAGCGGGTGACTGGATTTGTGCAGTGATACAGATCATAAAAGATCAGTGAAGTGGCTACTTCTTTTTAAATTGCCTTAGAAGGGCATTAATTTGGATAAGCTTAACTCAAGCCTTATCCAATGGAAAGAAAGCTTCCATTTGCTAATCATTTTGGGATTTATTTCATTTTTAAGAATCAAATTTTGACTGAGGTATAAAGAAAAATTATCTTTTCTGTATCATCTTTCACAGACTGCGTGTAAACAGCCATTGTTGTTTCAATTCTCCTTTCCAGGAAAAACTTAACCTTTCCTTCCTCCTTTAACAAAGAACATTACAATATAAATTATAATATAAACTCTAACGGCAGGGACGGTTCTAGCAACTACTGCACCTTTGAAATGGAAGAAAATAAAGTATAAAATCTATCCTTCCATAAATGCAAAGCACAAACTGATGGTTGCCTGAGGGACAGGGGAGGGGGATGGGCAAAAGAGGTGAAGGGGGAGGGGGAGGTTCAAGCTTTCAAGGTTATGGAATGATAAGACACAGAGATAAAAGGCACAGCATAGGGAATATAGTCAATGGTATTGTAGCTTTTAAGCATAACATAACACACAGAGTTTAATTACTCTGTTGTATACCTGAGACTAGTGTAACATGCGTGTCAACCATACTTCAGGAAAAAAAATATTCTGCATTCTTTTATTGCTGAACAAAATTACGGGTAAAAATTATTCTGATATTATTAAGAGGAAAATTGTTAGGGGAAAGAGACTCCAAAAGTAAAGATGAAGGGGCTTTTTTGATTCCCTAAAACTCTTCCAAAGTAAAAGA
This sequence comes from Ailurus styani, assembly GCA_002007465.1. Taxonomy (NCBI): domain Eukaryota; kingdom Metazoa; phylum Chordata; class Mammalia; order Carnivora; family Ailuridae; genus Ailurus; species Ailurus styani. The sequence goes on along the minus strand of LNAC01000024.1, from coordinate 948,620 downwards.
AAAAATAAGGTTTTTGTTAGGGTAGGGAAAATGATATTCTTTCATATATCACTATTTCAAGTTTTTATGAACTGGAAAAAGTAAAAAGTAAATTCATTTTTACACCAATGTCCTCATGTTGCTTAAAAAAAATGTCCCAAATGACTGTGACTCAAAATGTGCCTACCTCTAAATAATCTTCTATTTATGCAGGGGTAACATGAATCTTCAGGAAATCACTAATTTCCATCTTTGATCTTGAATAGCAACAATGAGAAAAGACAGTCTTAAAAAAATCTTATCCCTAAGAGCAAAGGAAATGTCTAATTAAGAGATCACTCCCATTATCACAGATCCTCCGAAATGCATTTTACTTTTAAATACTCACTTTTCCTTCACAAATGGTTTTAAAAGCCCTATATATAAGATGTATGAAGTCATCTTTAGAAATGACTGTATGCTCAGGAAAATTAGAAGCATGCAGCAGTCATCACAGATCAGGGAAGCTTCATGAAAAGAACAAAAGCAGCTCAGCAGGAAGTAGACACTTGAAAACAGCAATTTAGAGTTTACAGGCATAGGTTGAAGCTTTTAAAAGGTACTTCCATGGTAGGTGTGCTGTTAATCCTTTATTAGGCCATGGAAATGCATTGCACTGAAGAAGCAATTTCCTCAGTTAAGCAAACATAATTTTTTTCCTCACGAAGTCAGTTAAATACACCATTTTTCCTATGTAAATATTTGTGACTGACTAACGTGGTCTTTCTTTTAAGGGCTTTTAGTAGCACTGTCTTCCTGCTTCTAGGACTGACTGCAGATAAATCAGCTCAGCACAGGAGTGTCAAGGAAAATAAAGAAGAAAGGTCTCGAGCAATAGTATGAAGAAGAGCAAGAAATGAGAAAAAAGGAAAAAATGGTAGGGTGGAGGGCATTGCTGGATTTGGAGAATGGCTTGGAGAAGCATCTTTCAAGAGACTAGGCAGCCATGAGAATAGAGAGAAAAGGCTAGGTGATGTTCTGAACTGTCTGGCCAAGGAGAGGCCACTCAGTAGAGAGTGTCCCTCCCAGGCCCTACGCCCTGGGTGGCTTTGAAGATCAATTTAGAAATCTAGGAACCATCTGAAATGAGTTTAGAGGATTCCCTTCCCAGCCACAATATTCAGCTTGACTTGATCTTCCCCCAAACACTCTCTTCCAAACTTTCTGACTATCCCTCCCGGACCTCCACCCCCAAGTCCAGCATCACTGTGCTCATTTGACCCTCTGGCATTTCTCTGAAGTTATAGGCAATGGTGAACGCGTGGTAAATACTTGGGAGAGAGGGCGCCTAGAAAACTGTGGGCACTGTCCTTCTTGCCCCTCTGTTCAGTTTCTCCCTGTCCCCTCAGCAGTGGCAACATTCTCTTCCTCATACTTTGTTCAGCCTTTTAATGGCCTTTCCTCCATTTTTCCTTGTTAACACCCAACCCATTTTTTGAAATCCAGTTCAAATTCTGCCACTTGTTTTTTTTTTTCAGTCAGAATTAATAGCTTCCTACCTTGTATTCCTGTAGCAGTTGATATTTGAGTTGACACTGTGATATTTTATGCCTTGAATTATATTTAGTTGTACAGATCTTGTCTCTCCCACTGGACTACAGACTTCCTGAGTGCAAGTCCATGTCCTGTTATCACCATAGACTTCACAACATCTGGCCATCTGGCACAATGCCACACATAGTATGTGTTCATATGTTTGTATACCCTAATAAATAACTTAAAGTACTCCCAAGGAATATTTGCACTTTAATGGAGAATTATTAAAATATGTAATGTCTTTTTTTTTTTAAAGATTTTATTTATTTATTTGTCAGAGAGAGAGAACAAGCAGGCAGAGGCAGAGAGGGAACCAGGCTCCCCACTGAGCAAGGAGCCTGATTTGGGACTTGATCCCAGGACCCTGGGATCATGACCTGAGCCGAAGGCAGCAGCTTAACCATTTGAGCCACCCAGGCATCCCTGTAATGTCTTCTTAATCTAAAGGACTGAATTCCCATGAATCTTCTAGAAGGCAGAAGATAGATTTTTGTAGGATGCTCTCCAAATCCTACCATATAGTCTCCTTTTTGCAATAATCCTGCCTATAATGGCTCATGATGTATTTTGAATAACAACATTATTTTGCAAGAATTCTTTTGATTTATTCATTTAACTAATAAAAACCATAAGGTTTTGTCAGTGATCAGGCTCCCTGAATCATTGATCAGCCACATACTAATTCCAAGTAAAACCATAGAATGAATTCCTCTGGGTAATTTCTTAGAGCACTAATGTGTGGTTCAGTTTGCTTGTAATAAAAATGAACTAACATCAACAAAATAGTCTCTCAATGATAGTAACAGTGATCAGAATAACCAGCTTGTAAATCTGACTCTACCTCAGCTAGTTGTGAGACTCAGGCATTGATTTCTTTTCATTTATTTATGTATTTAATTAATATTTATCCAGCTCCCACTAACTGCCAAGCTTTGGGTTAGCGCTTTGAGATATATTATTAAATGGGAGGACATGGCTCCCCTCTAGTACTATTCTGGAGAATAGTGAGCTGGATGGATGGATGTAAGAAAATTTTACAACTTATATAAATATTTTAATCTTAGAAAAATGGTGATCTTCATCATCTGCGGACTAATTTTAATACCAGTGTCCTGTTCGTCCCTCCCTTTTTGTCTTAAGCATTCTGAAAGTCTATGCATTATATGTATTTTTAGGGAAAAATCTGACATTTATGGAGCATTTTTATGTTTTAGGTCTCATAGTAGGTTAAAGGGTGTCCACCAAAAGATACGGCCATGTTCCAGAACTTGCGAATGTGACCTTGTTTTGAAATAAGGCCATTGTAGATGTAATCAAGATGAAATCATCCTGGATTATTCAGGTGGACCTAAATCCAATCACAATGTCCTCAGAAGAGACAAGAAGAGAAGATATAGAGTAGAGGGCCATGTTTTTAAGGAGGCAGAAATTGGAGTGATCCACCCTCAAACCAAGGAACACCTAAAGCCACCAAACAGCAGCTGGAAGGCTAAGAGCTTCTGATGGGGGCAGGGATGACAGGTGCAGCCCTGCCAATACCTTAATTTTGGATTTTTGGCCTCCAGAACCGTGAGATAATAGATTTCTATTCTAGTTGATTTCCATCCAGTTGTGGCTGCCCTAGCACTAAATACTGGCCCCTTCAAAAATATATTTTTTTAAAGATTTTATTTATTTATTTGACAGAGAGAGATCACAAGTAGGCAGAGAGGCAGGCAGAGGGAGAGGGGGAAGCAGGCTCCCCACTGAGCAGAGAGCCAGCTACAGGCCTTGATCCCAGGACCCTGAGATGATGACCTGAGTAACCCACTGAGCCACCCAGGTGCTCCCAGATATTTGAATATACTATCATATATAATCCTGTCTTGAAACTTGCTGGATGAGATTAAGTCTGAAACTGAGAAGACAAAAGCTCAGAGAAGTTAAGGGATTGCCCATGTTCTCATGCATAGTAAATGCTAGAGGCTTGACTTAAACTCATTTCTACCTTGCTCCAAAGCCTGTACCCTTTCCGCTTTACTAGATACATTCATATTAGGGCAGGAGAAATGAGTAATAAAATAACTACCTTGTTACTAATGCAAAGCATTTTTCATCACTCCTAATTATGGAGCCTATTAGAATACTCTGGATACCAAACATTCAGGTAAAGACAGGGCTCAGACTTCATTCCTTGAGATATGTTTCTCTATTTCACATATTTATTTCATCTTGAAATTTCTTTTTTTAAAATACAAATTATATTTTCTTCATTGATTTTTAATATTTTTCAGGCAAAATTCCCATTTCTCTTTCCCCATCCCATCAAGCTCACATTAATACAAATGTCCTATCATATGCAGATAATTGTAATATACAATTCAATGCTGATGCTAACGTGTGATAATTATACATTTTTCTTGAATGTTAAAATGACATTTTCTTCTTGATGACTATATACTAATATATAATCTTATTTCAAAAAGAATTTTTTTCCCCCCAATTAAGCTGGTTGCTTCTAAGCATAGTAGATTAGGTAATATTTCCTCTCAGGAATACAAAATCCTTCTAGGTTTTAAAAATTGTAAATAAACAGAATTATGCTTTAAATAAACACTTACATGTGGAATTAGTGTGTCCTAGAAAGTAATTTATCTCATTGCTGAGGAGGCATTTAGAGGAACAGTTAATGAGAAGGGAATGCAATTGTATTTAAAGTAGCTGGTTGTCATTGATCTCTGATCTTGTCTACAGANAGCCACATCTAAAAATAAAGATTTTATTTATTTACTTATTTTGGTGGGGGATGGGCAGAGAGAATCTCAAGCCGACCTCCTCCTGAGCATGTAGCCCGAGGCCCGGCTCAATCTCGCAACCCTGAAATCTCCACCTGACTGGAAATCAAGAGTCAGACACTTAACTGACTGAGCCACCCAGGCGCCCCAAGATCTTGTTATTCTTAAAGATTTAAGAGTGAGTGCAGTGCACTCTTTGCCAAGAGCACTGTTCTAAATTTGAACTCCAAGAGTTAAAGCTTCAAAACTTTAACAAATATTTTGAAGGAGGGGAGACCTTAGTCAAAAGACTGTAGGTGGGAAGAAAAATCTAGAATCCAGTCCTCCTTTTTCCCATAGAACATGGGAATGAACACCTCTTGTTGCCCTATAGTGGAGGAGTGGCACATCTCATGGGTGGGAGTCTGACACTCACAGGCCTGTCATTTGTGGTGGAAGGGTACAGATGTTAGCCACATAGAAGCACCATGTGTGGAAGTAGACCAAACAAAAGCAACCCTAAACCCTGGGCCCGCTACAAGAGGCTCTTCATGGAAAATTCGCCTTCACTTCACCTAGTCACCCAATTAACACTCCAGAATGTGCTAGGGTGTTCGCATCAATGGCTTATTGTGGAAGCACCACACTAAAAAAGAACCTCTGTCAAGGCAGAGGAACCAGAGGATGGAGAAGATGAGTGGGTTGTCCCACAGGCAGATGGAGACAGATACCCCCAAAACTCCTTCACTTGGTGAAAGATGCAGGTAGAAGTTAGGAAATGCCATTAGCAGAGCAGGAGTCTAAACTTCAGCTTCCCAATCAATCCACATTCAGCTGAGTGGGTGAAAGACTAAGGATTGCCCTAGCAGAGACCGGAGTGACACCATAATGGATACCCCGCCCCCAGGGAGCCCGAGCGCCCCGCCCAAGACCATGTAAACCGAAACCTAACCGGCTTGTTCTGCTTCTGTAAACCCCGCTTGCTGGCGCGAAACCCCGACCAATCAGAGAAAGGATGGTGTCCTTTTTGAATGTCAACCAATTAGTGTTTCCCAGTCTGTAAAACCCCGCAAAAAGCCGTTAACTTGTTTGTACCTGCCTATAAAAACACTGTGCTCACCCCCCTCGGG
>LNAC01000024.1:925237-942764 GCA_002007465.1 Ailurus styani | reverse complement strand
CCCCCAATTAAGCTGGTTGCTTCTAAGCATAGTAGATTAGGTAATATTTCCTCTCAGGAATACAAAATCCTTCTAGGTTTTAAAAATTGTAAATAAACAGAATTATGCTTTAAATAAACACTTACATGTGGAATTAGTGTGTCCTAGAAAGTAATTTATCTCATTGCTGAGGAGGCATTTAGAGGAACAGTTAATGAGAAGGGAATGCAATTGTATTTAAAGTAGCTGGTTGTCATTGATCTCTGATCTTGTCTACAGAAAATTTCATCCCAGTTGGGAATCATTTGTAGTATCTGAAATTATGTGGTTTTACCTTTTTTATCCAAGATTTAAAGCAGTTCTATTAGCCTGACACTTATTGACAATGCCCCTTGCTGATTGTATCCAAGAAGTGCTTTGATTCTTCTCAACTCTTCTCTGATTCATAAAGCTGCTTGCCATAGCACTGGGAATCTTTACTGAAGAAGTAACTTTTGATTAAGTTAAATGGAGAGAGAGGGAATTTCTAACCTACTTATACTGCTTACAGAAGCATAATTAAGTTTTGGGATAAGAGATTTCAGTGACTTCTTCAAAAAATCAATGATCAAGAAGAGTGAGCTTGGAGAAGACACAGTTACAGTGCAAAAGATATTTTAAAGATCGAACGAAAAACAATGACCAAACTGTGGCATGATTTCTGCTTTGTTTTTCTAATAGGGATGAATTCACTAAAGCGTTCTTGATTTTTTGAGGTTCTGTTTATGGCCAACAATTCAAATGAGTTAAAACGCCATAGACTTTGAGACTGGGAGTGAAAGACTTAGGATTGCCCTAGCAGAGACTGGAGTGACACCATAATGGATACTCCCCCCCCCCCCCCGGGGAGCCCGAGCACCCCGCCCAAGACCATGTAAAACGAAACCTAACCGGCTTGTTCTGCTTCTGTAAACCCCGCTTGCTGGCGCGAAACCCCGACCAATCAGAGAAAGGATGGTGTCCTTTTTGAATGTCAACCAATTAGTGTTTCCCAGTCTGTAAAACCCCGCAAAAAGCCGTTAACTTGTTTGTACCTGCCTATAAAAACACTGTGCTCACCCCCCTCGGGACCTCTTAGCGTCACCGGCTACGAGTGCGCGGAGGTCCAGGTTCGAACCTGCAATAAATGACCCTTGCCTCTTGGCTTTGACTCTTGACTCTGGTGGACTCGGGGATGGGATTTCGTGACTCTGGTCATTACAGGAGGGAACCTGAAATCATTTCCTCCAAACCCCACTGAATTTCATAGATAGCAGGCTGGAGCTAAAGATAGTGGAAATAGAATCCATACCTCACTGGCACAGTGGTTGAACTGATCTGGGTAAGCATAAAGAGGTTTTGTTTTAAATTGTAAGCATCTATATTTTTCCTTCTGCTTTAGAGAAATTTTGGGTGGACCCCATTTCTCTAATATATATGTTGCTTTGATTTTCCTGTGATGTTTACATTAGAATTGAAGGGAATTTGTGGTTTGGGCATTTAATGGCAGGCAGATAATATATAGATCTCAGTTAAAGTTCTCAGAACTTTACCTTTATACCTTGGCTATCCATGCATACCTAAAGTGAATTTTGGATTACTTAGCGTTTGTACAATTTTCTTGTGATTTTTAAAAAATTAAATGTCAAGTATAGACCAACACATATTGAAGACTCAGAATAGTTTCATCTCCTTTTTTCCTAAACTGTTTCATGGACACCTGCCCAAGCCACTCTGGCTGGTCTCTTCTCTGGCTCACTTCATCTATAAAGTACTGGTATTGGTAGTGATGGTGATGGGGCAAGTCACTAAACTTTGATACTTGTTTTAGATTCCTTGGAAACTGCTTCATGGAAAGGGATGAAAGAGAAAAGGGTACAATTATAAGAAGGAAATGACTCTCCTAGTGATTATCCTTTTGATTGCTAATCACTTGGCAATCCATAAGGGCCTTGGATTCTGACTCCCATTAAATCCCCTTGAAAGTTGAATGCCACTTTCATGGCATGTACCAAAGGTATTGAAGTGGGAGCAATTTGTGCAGGTTGGCAATATTTTATCATTGAAATTGTTTAGGTTTCCAGACATGTGGTGATCATAAAAAGCAGACTGACTGATTTTATTATTGTATTTTAATTCTCTAAAGACGATGTACTCACTATTGGTATGCTACTGGTTACAGGTTGTATAAATATATGTAAGAAAGGAGATATGTTAGATCTTTTAAAATGGCATATTTATTTAAAGTTGGATGCCTGAGCACATGATATCTATGACATATTTCAATGTGAAGTGACTATATACTTGCATATATGTGTTTTAGGGATTGGTCAAATAAACATTCAGACTCATAGGACCACCCCATAGACCATATTTGGCACCAGTCTAATAAAAATGATATAGGAAAAGAATCACATTTTGCTAAGAGAGCAGATTTAGACATTTCTTTTCTAAAGGAAGTATTCATGGAGCCAACCAGGAGTTATTTTCTCTAAGGTGATAGCACACATACAAGGAAATGACAGTCACATTGGCTGAGTTCCGGAGCCTTCCTTACTTAGAAGTTTTCGTTTTCCACAAGAGCCAAAATATCTTGTATCATCTCCATAGGCATTGTTTCCAGTGGCAGTTAGGGAGCCATGTATGGGCATAAGAGTCACTGTACTCAGGGGAGCGCAAATCATGTGTCTTCATGGGTTGTCCCCATCAGGAATGATAATTTCTTTGTAGTTCCTCCCAGTCCAGATGAAGTCTACCAATCAGGAATCATTTCTGTTCTAATCAGTTTTGGCTGGTAACAGAGGTGATATTTATCTGGTCCTAGGGAAACAAAGCTAGAGAGCTCACCAACGGTCAGATTCTTATGAAGCAGGGCAAGAGATTATGTTAAATGATTACCTACACTGGGTCATGGAGGGTCAAACTTAACCACTCGTAAGTCAATGACCATATCTTATTAAAATGATAATCTATTTTCTCAGTTGGATCTTTACCTTTTTGCTAGCCCCACCTTAGAGATAGTAGGCAAAAAGGTATATTTTGTTTATTCATGTCTTATCTTTATATTCTTATCCTCCAACCTTATTTTTTGGTTAAGACATGACTGGTTTTACTCTCAGTGCTTCCCCCAAATATTTTATATATACCAAAATAATATTTTTATTTTAGTGCGTAAAGCATATGCTTCTCAGAATGTATCAGAATGACTCACTGGGGGTTGTTTTCTTTCTCTCCTGTAGGCATCATAAGGATTGAGCCACGATGATCAAAATATATGATTAGTCTTTAATACAGTACCCTAGAATTAATGTGCAAATGTCCAAAGCTGTAGGCATATGGGTTTGGCCTAGGAGTGTTTATGTTTGTGCAGGCGTTTTCTAAAATGACAGTGCTTCTTATGAATATTGTTGAGGCAAACATTTTACTTCAGTCTGTTAAGGAAGCAAAAAGATTGTGAAATATTTTCATTGATTTTTGTTCCTACTAGAAGAAGTAGAAATTCTTGCATTACTTTCGTTTATGAGTGAGTATAAACTTGGGATTCGTGGACTTGAGAACAGCATGTAAGCACAGTATGATGATCCTCTCAGGAAAGACAGCACTTAGCAAACACCTGTTACTGAATCTCTGTGCCCAGTTTGACACCATAATTCTAAAGATTTAAGAAATTTAGACATGAGGCATACTAAGAAGATTAAAATATTATGATAGTAAAGACATAAGAATAGAGATTATTTAGTCTGACATAGAGAAAGGGTAAAAAGGTAACCAATCTAACATGTGTAAATCCAAACACTTTTATTTTTATTATTTACTAAAATTTATAATGAAATGTGCCATGTTCTTTCTCTATGGAATGGTTGTCTTACATGCTATTTATTGTATCAAAACCAGACCTATGGTACATTTCTTGGAAACAAGTTAAGTAGTTGTAAAATTTTTCATTATGCTTACTGAATTTTGTCCTCTTATAGGGTGAACTGTATGCATGTTACACTTGTACTGGCAAATGACATTTAATGGAAAGAGATGAATTCAAATCAGAATGGAAATGTTTTCTTTCTCAACTGGTGTATCTCTACAACCAATGACTAGAGGGTGATGTAAGATAACATATTATTTATTGTGAAGACGTGATGAAACTGGTATAAAATATATGACAACAGGAAGCATATTAAGGTCTGTTCTTTAAATTGACCTATCCAACTGTATAGAATATAACAGTTTGCTAAAATCCTTTTATTTGCCTGATTTTTAAAATTTACTCCTTCTTCTCTGGCCATTTGATTTTGGCACATTTTTTTGTATTTAATTGTTTTATTTAATAATTCAACTAATATTTATTGTCTACCTGTTATGCGTGAGATGTTTTTAACACTTGGTAGCTTGGAGAATAAGAATAAGAGGAGTACTTGCCATGCCCCCACTCCTAGGAATTTTTTATCTACTTTTATTTGTATGCGTGTATGTGCACGCATGCAGGTGCGCACATGTGTGTGTTTTGTCACTTGGGTTAAGAGGAGACAGAAAAAATGAATAAGGGAAATTAAATGAGATAAAACTCAAACCAGTGGAAGTTTCTTTGGTTAAAAAATGGAGGAAATATTCCAACAAGTGGACAATATTATTGAATAAATTCTCTGACGTAATTCTGGCCAGATGAGGAAACATTGTCCATTATACAAAAATTAAATGGGTTGATTTAAATTATTTCATGATTTAAAATACCCAAAGAGTGGGGTTCATAGGGTGTTCTGGCAGAGGGAAGGAATTTTTTAATTTGACACATGGCTTTTTTTATATCTTTGAACTTTTCAACATTTCTAAGAAGTAATTAGAAAAAGATTGAGAGTTATTTGCAGATGGCTCAGAGATAGAAAAAAATGATGATAAACACAACACTTAGATTTCAATTGGTTTTAGTAGCATCTTTGTCAATAGAACATTGCAGACTCCCAGTACAAATGATACATCCTTAATCACTCTGTGTTATATTACCATATAATTATTTATTTTTAAATTTAAATTTAACTAAGTTATTTATTTTTTTAGGTGTACAACATAATGATTATAACAAAATTATCACAATAAGCTTAATTAAAATCTATCACCTTATGTAGTTATATTTTCTTTTTTTTGAAGTTTTTACTTAAATTCCAGTTAGTTAACACACAATATAATATTAGTTTCAGGTGTGCAATATAGTGATTCAGCACATCCATATAGCATCTGGTGCTCATCACAAGTGCACTTCTTAATCCCCATCACCTGTGTAACCCATCCTTCCTCCCCACCTCTCTCTGGTAACTATCAGTTTGTTCTCTATAGTTACCAGTCTGTTCCTTGGTGGGTGTGCCTCTCTCTTTCTTTCCTTTGCTCATCTCTTTTGTTTCTTAAATCCACATATGAGTGAAATCATATGGTATTTGTCTTTCTCTGACTGACTTCACTTAGCATAATACTCTCTGGCTCCATCCATGTTGTTGCAAATGGCAAGATCTCATTCTTTCTTACGGCTGAGTAATATTCTAGTATACAGTACACATGAATGCACGTGCACATGCACGTGTGTGTGTGCATACACACACACACCATCTTCTTTATCCATTCTTCAGTCAGTGGACACTTGAGGTGTTTCCATAATTTGTCTATTGTAGATAATGCTACACATCAGGTGCATGTATCCCTTTGAATTACTATTTTTTTTGTAGATGCATTATCTCAAATTATCACTTGTTTACCTATGTATAATTTAGCACCCCAAATTTGGATATAACTTCGATAAGAAGAGTAATTTTGTCAGTGATGTTCACCACTGTGTTCTCAAGTGCCTGAGAGGATTTCAATAAATATTTGCTGAAAGAAGACGTACGAATAAATAAATAAATCTATAACAAAAATGTTGAAATTATGTGAAGATTGTTTTAAGTCATGTCCTAAGTACACTGCATATATACAAAGTAGAGGAAGCTTATGTTGATGTTCTTTCAACTGACAAATTTTAATTTAGGAACTGCCTTTTGAAGAACAAAAACCGAAGAAAAATATTACAATTTTAATTGCTCTGAAGCTTAAAAGGAACGAGCGGGTACTTAAATGTGAATACAATCTTGAATAGCATGAATTAAACTAGTCTTTTTTATAAGGGAGGTAATAGCCCCATTATGTTTTGTATTAATCAGAAATTTTCTTAAGAGTATGTTTAAATTAGATCTTTTTTACTAACCTATCTTCAGAATATCACTATAAAAGTGAGGAGGAATCTAGAAATCATCTAATTTTGGAGATGTTTGAGGGGATTGAACTGAAGAATTAGAAGACAAAGTTCAAGGCAGTCACTGCTGCTGAGAAATGACAAAGGAACCCTAGAAAGTGGAGAGCCAGAAAGGAGGAGCTTCGTGTTCTGTGTGTGAACTTGTCCATATCTCTGAGTGATACCTGAAATATTCATGCAACAGGCATATTCCAAATAGGTTAGCTAAGGGTAAAAGGTCTGAACTAAGACTGGAGATGCTAACCAAGAGACAGAGTTTGCAGTTTGAGTTTAACCAGGTAAACTACCTCCAAAAGCAAAAAGCAAACCAAAAGGCAACACTCCCCAGGGGAATGTAACAGAATCTGGAGTTTCCTGAAAACCTTATGTCAACAGACCAACTCTGAAATGACCCAGATGTTTTTCATGGCACATTAGTGTTCGGGGTCTCCTTCTTTCTTGTATGTTGTTTTGATAAATTCCTTAGTAGTCTTGTCTTCTTTGCTTCTAAATGTAGGCTGTAGCCATAAACTGGTATTTAATTTTCTGTATTTCTGACTCTATAGTTATTACCTAGGGAGGCTAATATATTGCTTTCTTTCATGCACTTTAAGTCTTCTAACTGAACTTGCTAAGTGGATGGTTCTAAAAATGGGGATCTCCAAGCTTATTTTCTTTCTTGAGCCTCAGTTTTAAATATGTAAACATTTCTTTAATATCTACATTTGATTTATTCATTTTATATAAAAGAAGTTTCTAGTCTAGTTAAATGGAGTCCTATCATAAATCCTATAGCCATCTTTGCTCTATACCTTTTAAAATTTACTGAATTATCTATCATCAACTCCTTGGACATATTCCATTATTGAGTCTACTGTGCTTTTGTTTCCTTCTGGTTTAAATGCCACCACCATAACTTTGAATTTCATAAATTTATAGATGAATTACTCTAGTGGATCATACTCTGACTTTTGACATTCTGCATATCATTGCTAGGTTATGATTACAATGTCATCCTATTTTTCTCTGCCCAAATTCTCACCCTTTTATTACTCCTTCATAATCAGAGTGACCTTTTACTTTTTTATTTTTTATTTTTATTTTTTAAGATTATTTACTTATTTGTCAGAGAGAGAAGGAGAGAGAGAGAGCAGGAGCAGGGGGAGCTGCAAGCAGAGGGTGAAGCAGTCTCCCCGTTGAGCAAGGAGCCCGGTGTAGGACTCAATCCCAGCACCCTGGGTTTCGGACTTGAGCTGAAGGCAGACGCTTAACCAACTGAGCCATCCAGGCATCTCTCGAGTGACGTTTTAAAAGTACAAATCGGGTTAATATATTTTCCATGTAAAATAAAATTACTTGATTGTCTACCAGATAAAGTTCAAATTCTTCTCCATGGCATTCCAGGCCTCTTATTCATTGTCGTTATTTCAGATACTGCCTCTCTTTACTGCAGAACTTATGCCTCAGCTCTATGGAAAGACCATTCATTACCTAAATGTGTCATACGCAATTCATACTTCCATGCTTTTATCTATCTTCTCTTTTCTCTGGGCTTGGCAAACTCCTACATGTATTAAGATTCCACTCAGAAATAACCTCCTCTGAGAAGTCTTCTATGACACTCCCCAACCTCCAATCCAGAGAGACAGGTGAAAAAAACACCTTAGTTAAGTAAAATACTGTTTGGCAGAATTGACTTTTCTCCATTGAAAGCCCCCCTTCCCTTGGCTCTCCTGATTTTCTTTTGATTTTTTTCTGTCCCTTCTTGACCTATTTTGATGTCCATCCCTGAGTGAGTGAGTCTGTCACTATATTGCCTTTAGAGCATCCTATTTACTTTCAGAAAACTACTAAATTTTAATTACACATTATTTCTATATATTTGTTGTCTATCAACCCCCACTCTGGATTATAAGTACTATGTATGGTGTTACCCCATGGTGTTTTTACCCATCTCTAGCACAATGAGAAATGTTTAAAGCATTCATTTATTAGTTATTGAGAAGATAAATAAATGCGTGCACAAAATGTTTTACCTTAAACGTCTCTTATACCAGATTATGAATTTCTTTCTTTTTTTAAAAAATATTTATTTATTTGAGAACAAGTGAGAGAGTCAGTGAGAGAGAGAGAGAGAGAGAGAGACTGTGAGCAGGGGAGAGAGGCAGAGACAGAGGGAGAAGCAGACTCCCTGCTGAGCAGGGAGCCTGATGCAGGACTCGCTCCCAGGACCCTGGAATCATGACCCGAGCTGAAAGCAGATGCTTAACCCACTGAGCCATCTGGGGACCCAGATTATGAATTTCTTAAGGAATATATGGTGTTTTTTTTTTCTTGATATACCTAGTTTTTATTATCATGCTGATACCTAGCATGTACTAAACTTACTGCTAAATAAAATTAAAATTATGAGAGAAAAGTATGTGTGTGAAAAGGGAAGGAGAGAGTAATCTGACTGGGAAGTGGTGGAGAAGATTAGGCAAAGAAGCCACAACTACTTAAAAGCAGCTTTATATTATCTTTATTTCTAAGATGAGAGAGGAATAGGGATTCAGGCATACTGATTAACATAAATTAACATTTTACTCATCCTAAGTATCACAAATCTCTGTTTTAACAAAATGTTTTACATATTTCACTCATAAAAAGGTAGAATTAATTATACTCAAAATTACATGGCAGTGTATACCTCATACCTACAATTAATAAATATAGATAGAAATGTAACTTGTGAATTGGGGAAAGCTGCGGATGTGGGGTGGCTTTGGTGACCTTAAGTTCTATTTGCTAAGACTGTTTCATTCCTGGGAATGTGACCAAATGAATTTTGTAATTTTTCTCTTGTAGATTAACTTTTTAAAAAAATTACTAAATATATTAAAGCAATCACACAATTCAATAAAATTTACTTATTAAATAACAAATTTAAAATCAGAAACCAGGTTATCAGTGAACAGAGAGTATAAAAGTAGAATTGAATTACTCAAAAGCAGAGGATTCTTTTTTCCATTGCCTTGAACAATGTATTAGGCCTCTATACCATGAATGAATTGAAATCATTCAAAATATCATTTTTTTTCCTATTCGCTATGAATCTTTTTTTTTTTTAAAGATTTTTATTTATTTGACACAGAGAGAGAGATCACAAGTAGGCGGAGAGGCAGATAGAGAGGAGGAAGCAGGCTCCCTGCTGAGCAGAGAGCCTGATGTGGGCCTGGATCCCAGGACTCTGAGATCATGACCTGAGCTGAAGGCAGAGGCTTTAACTCACTGAGCCACCCAGGTGCCCTTTGCTATGAATCTTAAAAGTTTTATAGGGAGCCAGATAGAAATGTTTAGCGTTATGGCTCAGAATAACATACTGTCCACAAAGCCTGACTTGGTATCAACCTAGGTATTACTTGCTGTGATTCCTCAGTGCTTAGGCCCTGTCCTGGGACAATGTCTCTATTCTGGCTCAGCTGGAGATAATGATCTCATTTACTGTAGCCCTCTGTCCTTAATGTCTGTCTGTGATCAGGGCATTTGTCATTACCAGATACAATGACCAGCTCCATCACCCATGGTTATGGACTGAATATTTGTGTTTCCTTCCCCGCCCCCAACTCACCCCAGTCATATGTTGAAATCCTAACCCCTGATGTGATGATATTAGGTAGTGAGGCCTTTGGGAGGTATTTAGGTCATGATGATAGAGCCCTCATGAATGGGATTAGTGTCCTAATAAGAGAGTTTTTTTGCTCTCTTATTGCCCTCTGCCATGTGAAAACAGAACCAGAAGACAGCTACCCACAAATCAAGAAGCAGGCTTTTACCAGGGACTAGATCTGCTGCATCTTGGTCTTCCCACTCTCCAGAACTGTGAGAAATAAATGTTTAAGCTGCTCATTGTGTACTAATTTGTCATTATAGCAGTCCAAAGTGATGACTAAGACATCCAGTTCTCCATCGTTGTCTCTTCTATTCTGAATTTTACACTGAATTCTCTCTATATCTTTTTCCATGTTGTTAGTCTTAAGGGGTTTGGGTTTTCTCTCTGCTTCAGAGTTCAAATTTGATAAGCTCCTAATACTTCACACTTTGACTTAAGGGCACTGGGGCACCAAGGCATCTTGGTTCGTCTTCTTGTGATGCAAGCTGAGATCATCCCAAGCATGAGAACAAGCCTGACACAGTTGCCTTATCTATGTGGTTAGCTACGAGATTCACATTAGGGGTCGTCAAAAGGCAGGCAGGTAGGGAGTGCTCCTGCAATGAGCATGCCTACCTTGAGAGTCAGCAAGAACCTTTGAAGACTGAAGCTTTGTTTCTTGGGAGTTCAGAACTTCCTAGTATATTCCAGTCTGAAAGAGTCAGAATTGGCAAAAGTAGATCTGTTTCTCCTGATGGGGAAGGGACACTCTTAAATCAGTGACCTACCTTTATACCAGGGAAAAGTGACATGTTCTAAGCCCAATTTCACTCTTTTGCTAGGGTTTATGTTCTCCTTGGCTGAGTCCTAGAGGTAAAATGCTATCCAAGGCCAGATAAGCAATATAGTAAGACATAGAAAGGTCCAGGGAGGACATCCACAACCACTGAAATGGATTCCCACCACTTAGGCACTGCCATTTTTTGGTATGTTTTGTTATTGCTTTTTTCCCTTGCTATTTAGGCTTATGTTTCAAGAAAACCTATGCATCTGAACTTTTATGAGAAATCTCCTGTTTTTAAATATTCTGAACTACAGCATGTTAAAAAAATTGCCAGGGATCAAGCAAACAAGAGGCTATAATAATTGTAAATATCTATGCACCCAACATTGGAGCACCTAAATACACAAGGCAACTATTAATGGGCGTAAAGGGAGAAATTGGTGGTATTACAATAATAATAGGGAACTTTAACACCCTACTTACATCAATGGGTAGATCATCCAGGCAGACTATCAATAAGGGAACAGTCTAATGACACATCAGACCAAATGGACATAACACATATATACAGAACATTCCACCCAAAAACCACAGAATACACATTCTTTTCAAGTGCACATGGAACAATCTCCTGAATTGTTCCTGAATATTCTGAAATCAATACTCTGAATGTTCTGAATCTCCTGAATCTCCTGAATATTCACACACTGAATATTACACAGTTATAAAAAAGGATGAAATCGGGCACCTGGGTGGCTCAGTGGGTTAAAGCCTCTGCCTTTGGCTCAGATCATGATCTCAGGGTCCTGGGATCAAGGCCCGCATCGGGCTCCCTGCTCGCCGGGGAGCCCGCTTCCTCCTCTCTCTCTGCCTACTTGTGATCTGATCTTTCTCTCTGTGTCAAATAAATAAATAAAATCTTAAAAAAAAAAAGGATGAAATCTTGTCGTTTGCAACAACATGGAAGGACTTACTACTTGTGATCTGATCTTTCTCTCTGTGTCAAATAAATAAATAAAATCTTTAAAAAAAAAAAGGATGAAATCTTGTCGTTTGCAACAACATGGAAGGACTTATATGGTATTATACAAAATGAAATAAGTCAGACTAAGAAAGACAAGTACTATGTGATTTCACTTGTATGTGGAATCTAAAAAAACAAAGCAGAGGAATAAAGCAAAAAAGAATCAGTCTGATAAATACAGAGAACATACGGATGGTTGTGAGGGAAAGGTAGTGGGAGAATGGGCAAAATGAGTGAAGGGGAATGGGAGATACAGGCTTCCAGTTATGGAATGAATAAAGGTACAGCCTAGGGAATGCAGTTAGTGATACTGCAATAGTGTAGTGACAGAAGGGAGCTCGTGATAAGCATTTCATAATGTGTAGAGATGTGAATCACTATGTTATACACCTGAAACTCATGTAACATTGCATGTCAACTATACTCAAAAACCCTTCCAAAAATTTTAAACAGTTTTTTTTGAGGTCAAATAAACCTTGCAGGGAAAAAAAAATCTGCTTAACATGTTACAATGTATGCTCCAGGGGGAACAGGGAGGATGTGGAGTTGAGTGATCTTCAGAATTGAGGATAATACTGCTTTTCATCCATTGGACATCTCAGTTCTGGTCCCATGCACTTCAAAGCTAAGATGTTATTTTAGCCTCAATAACTTGCTGTGCCCTTTGCAAGGATCATGATTCTTACAACCTGCTACCTTAATGACAGCACCACTGCAGTGAATCAGAATGGTAGATTTCATTTCTTTCATAGTACATAAGTCATTGCTTTGATCTTAAGGGAATTATTTGTGAATCATGTTGGGACCTTAGTGTGGGCTAGCAGGTAGGCTGTGGATATTAGGAAACTGAAAGTTCTATTGTCTAGGTCTTTATAGAAAAATTTGCCAGCGTCTTGTCAAGTCAATCAAACTGAGAAAACTTGGATGGACTGGTGGCTGACTTGTTGGCTACTGACTGGCTTAGTAGCAAGTGGTGGCTTGGTTACTGGTGAATGTGACCTGGTGACTGGTGACTATGAGTCAGTGACAGGTGACTGATTTGGTAACTGGTGACTGTGGGTTGGTCATTGGTGACTATAATTTAGCTATAGGGGACTGAGACTTGGTTACTGGTGATCATGATGTAATCACTGGCAACTGTGGCTTGGTTATAAGTGACACAGTTTGGTGATTGGTGACTGTGAACTGGTGACTATGGCTTGGTGACTAGTGAATGTGAACTGTGAGTATGGCTTAGTTATAGGTGACTGTGAACTGTTACCTATGGTTTGGTGACTGGTGAATGTAACCTGGTAATTGGTGTCTGTGGCTTGGATACCCAAAGTCTCACCTCAGAAACATTAGGAATACTGGGCTTTGGGGAGCAAGATTAATGTCTCAGCCATCACTACTATTAAGATTATGCCCTAGTTGTTGAGACTTTGGGTAAAAACTGTAAAGGGCTCAGCCAGGTCTGCTTTTAGTTGTACAGTTATGGGAAATGCAGGGATGCAGGGATTGGTTTTTAGTCACTTTCATAGAGAGATATTTTTTAAAGGAAATGGAATTTAGTGTTTTATAAAATGGTTTATATTTGGAAAAAGCTCAATAGTTCTCTATTTTTTTCCTTCCCTTGCTAAGTTGTAGTTAATGCACCACTTTATACCCATTGATATTTTGACTGAATCTCTTATTTTCTTGAATTTTATAATTCTTATGGAGAAGCATATTCTTACCTCAAGATTGTTTCATAAAACATTAACCTTCTACAAAGGCTTATTAAAAGTTTTAAAATTGGCTTTCTAGTGACATTAATCAAGTAGATTATAGCAAGAAACATGTGAATTCTCCTTAGATTTAGTAAATTTTCATTGTATCAATCATAAAACCCATATGTTCTCTTCTGTACATGGGCAGAGTGAGAGAGTGAAACGGATTGGTATATGTAGAAATGAGAGAAAGTGCAGCTCTGTGGCAATAATGGTGTTACAGATGTCAAATTTCTTACATGTGAAGGTCAGAGAAGTTATTTTTTACAAGGACATTGGGTATAATACCTAAAGAATTTGGAAGGGTCAATAGTTGTTTTGAACATATGTCATGGTCCTTGGAAGATAATTCTTCTGGTCTTTGAATCCCCTTACCCGCAATTTTCAATTTAAGAAAGTGTTGCTCACAGGAGGTATTTGCAGTCACAAGGAGTTAAGTCCTTGTAATACTGAAATCTGTACTTTTTCTGGGGTACATATTTCTATTTGGATGGAATGAAACTTAACTATTCTAGTATGAACACATATTTGAGGTCTTTTGTTTGTATCTAACTCATCAGATCCACTTTTACCCCTTTTTAAATCTTTTTTATATGCTTTCTGAGCTGGATAAACCACACCACCTCTCTGGGCCTTAAGCGCTCATCTAATGAAGGAATGAGCTCTACAGTGTTTTCTGGTCTGATAGTTTCTGACAGAAAGACTCTCAGACTGTATCTATGATAAAATCATTACTAGAGAAATTGAATTGTTTTCCTAAAAATAGCTTTGGGCTGCACGCAGTCTTACACTATCCATACCCCCTCTCCTATTCAACCCAAGACTGATTGCCTGCATAAATGGGAGAGCTAATTGACAGCTAAGCTAACGCACTTACGTGAGCTGTACCATCTTGGTCTTAAGGTGTTCCCTTAGTAAGTGGACCAGGTTAATTAGACCTGTTGAACACTAAATAATACCCATTAAAGTTCTAACACTTCTCCCCAAGTATCTAACATCCTCTAGTAAAAGGAGTAATTTAGTACCTGGGAAGAAATGGGGTCTGTGGCAGTGGTTTCATCTATAGATCTAGTTCAAGTGACAGGAGATGGAACACTGAGAATCCCTTTATGCATGCTGTACCTCTGTCCAGCTTCAGTGAGTGGGGTCCAGCCTTTGTTCCATAAAAACTTAAAAAAAAAAAGTTAAAATTGCTGTTTAAAAATTGGCCACAGAGAAGTGAGACAAATTTAGACAAACTATTTGGTGTTTATACTGACCTGTAACAATTGAGGATTCTTCCTTCTACATTGTCTGTCCCTAGGAAATGCAAAGCACATTAGTAATGGGCAAGTCAAAGGCAATGTGATACTATCCCAACTCCTCCATTAAAATAGGAAAATTAAGCATTAAAAGGTTAACTTTTAATTAAAAGAATGTTACATTGATTCAAAGTAAGAGCAATAATTAATATTTAATTATATAACTGAGTGAAACACTCTATATATTTTTGTAGGTATAGCCACTTTTATCTGGGGTAACAGAAAGAAGCCATTATTTCAATTCAATGTGTGGGTTTTCAAGATGAACCCCTGAAATTCTAGTGCCTCCACACATAGGAACATCTTAATGGAAAAGGAATGATCAAGCTTTATTGCCATAGATTTCTCCAAAGTCTGAACTCATCTACTAGTTATTATAGATGTGAAGAAGTTGTGTGCTGTGTTTTTTCTAACTCTCTCTTATTCGTGAGTTCTGAAATTTGGAATATGACTAACAAGTAACTCTTGGTCCCATCTTTGTTGTGTTCCAGCTTGGAAGGAACTGACACATTAGCACCAATATTGAAGCTAGATAATGGCCAACAGTAGTTGGTCTTGAAAGCACCAAGGAGAAATTTACTATTTTCTGAGAGGTGCTAGTGTAGAAAATGAAAGGCTATATATTGTCCTAAAAATATTAAAGGCTGTAGCATGTTATATCTTGTGTAATGTCAAATGATTATCATCTTGGTAGTCTATTAATTTTGAAAATTTTCCCCTTTTTGACTTCCTTACTTTTCAAAACAAGTAAATAGTGATCTAATATGAACAATCTAGTATGAATCTAATATGAAACAGCTACAGTGTGTGTATATGTGTGAATGAGTAGAGTGTGGCTTGAGGTGGGTGCTGGTCAGTGTTTGAGAACCAGCTATAAAAGAAAAGTCTTTATGTTATTCTTTGCAGTAACCCTCTGGATAGGATTCATATTCCCAATTTTATAGATAAGACCGTGAAGCCACTAGGTCCATATATGGTGAATCCTGAATTGGAATCTGGTTTTGTGTTGTCTGGCTCCAAAGCTCTGCTTCTTAAGGTTTTTGCTCACTAGTCTGTCTATGCAAGTTTTTTCTCAAACAGAAGTATGACTTTCATATATTATATTTAGCTAAGCTAAAACTGCCAAGCTTACATAAAGACTGTGTCTGATCTCATCTTAACATTTTCCTTGTTTGTATAAAAATATGTTGTTTTCTCTATTGCCTTCATTTTCTTTGTATCTACCTACTTAAAGTAAAAGTAAATAACATTTTGAATAATTAGTCCATTTACATGAGTTTTTCCAAAAACATAATATTATGCTACCTGTTGTTAAGGTTCCTTAAATCCAGTTATTTGGTGAAAGTTATGGATGTGTTTACATGTGCGTATGCATGTGTTTACAGAGTTTTCAGATCAAAGAGTAGCAACCATGCAGTGTTCAGAATATATTTTATTATATTAACAAAGAGAAAGAACTGAGGTAATATTTCAAAAGCTGAGTTGTTAAGACATGTATCACAATATACTAGCAAATAATCAGAACTTGGCTTAAAATGAAGTGATAATGTACCATTCTTACACAATGAAGTACTTTGTGGAAACTTAAGTATAGAATCAGGGAATATAAAGACAAACCTTAATATAAAAGAACTAAAAAAAGAAGCTATCAAAGATTTCAACATATGAATATTGCTACAATAATGAAACTGTGCAATGAACAGAATTTACGACAGCATTAAACTCTAATATTAGTCTAATGATGTCAAAGTCCATGGGGAGTCCAACTAGTCTTGCATACTGCACAACACAAGGGCCAGCATAGGCCCCTGGAATTATATGTGTGAATGGTTTCAGGTTTTTTAATTTCTCAGAAGAGAGTTAGAACACTGAAATTTGAATACAGTGCTTATTGTGTGTGTGTTTACACCAAGCTCAGAGCCATAAATAGAGGCTCCAGAAGTTTCCCTTAGCCTTGCTTCCTCAGTCTGCTTTGTATATGCCACTTCTCCCAGATCCGCAGATGATTTGAACCCCTGTCCCATCGTAGCCTGCCTTGAGGGTTGTATTGAGATTCCAAATGAAATTCTTTTACAGGTGTGAAATCTTCAGTCTTCCAAGGATCGTTTCTGTTCTGAGCTGGATTACATTACATGTGCCATCATGGTGGCCATCACCACTGCTCTTCCTCCGCTCTCTGGGTTCTCTCACATCCTTTCCAGCACAGAAAAGGGGCTTCTATATCAGATCTCCAAAGATTCTGGCCCTGGCCATCAGATGCTTCTGTACTGACAAGGCAGAAGTTTTCTAGACTTCTTCAGAGGTTTCAGTATATTTCCTTAACTCCTTTTGTGACTTGCATTTAACAAATTTCATGTAAGCTCTCAAATAATGTAAAATATTTATATTGGTGTTTTCTCCTCACTTTTCCTCTTCTTTAAAATAACCATTTGAGCAGGTGTCATATTTCATACTTGAAAGGCTATGAATTTTAGGTTCTTTCATCTTTGCCCTCTGTGCTCACAGGACTTGCTTCTAGATTTATCACTAAGGGCCACCAAATAATTGAATAGCACATTTCACTTATGCTCTAATAGGCAAAACATTGGAATCCACCATAAATAATCTAGAATAAGAAAGCATATCATCTTAGTCTAATGCAATAAAGTATGTCAGTAAATTTGGGGAAATCACAGTGTAATATCTTTAATGGATTTTGGAGGAATTCATCAAGGACAGAAAAACCTGGACTTTAGGATTTCTCTATTATCTCTTTCCTTGCTCTATATTTCTTTCTTTTTTTTTTTTTT
>LNAC01000024.1:720980-925208 GCA_002007465.1 Ailurus styani | reverse complement strand
GATTTTATTTATTTATTTCACAGAGGGAGAGAGATCACAAGGAGGCAGAGAGGCAGGCAGAGAGAGAGAGGGGGAAGCAGGCTCCCCGCTGAGCAGGGAGCCCGATGCGGGCCTCGATCCCAGGACCCTGATATCATGACCTGAGCCGAAAGCAGAGGCTTTAACCCACTGAGCCACCCAGGTGCCCTCTATATTTCTTGATACATTGATTTTTGGGGTTTAAAATGCTATAATTATTGATCATGCAGGCCTTTTCCACCCTTCAAGACTATATGTTTGACTAGCATTTTCCAGTAATGGGAAAAGTATGATTCTGTTAGGAGATTATCAGATTCATTTTTAAAATTCAAGTTTGTGATATAGAAAGCACGGACTTACATTCATTTGATTCAATCGTTTTAATTGATGTGTATTGACATTTTGTCATATTTTTGACCTACCTTACACAGACACAGCTACTCAGCTTTTAGCATCCCATGTGGCATAT
Organism: Ailurus styani; assembly: GCA_002007465.1. Classification (NCBI taxonomy): domain Eukaryota; kingdom Metazoa; phylum Chordata; class Mammalia; order Carnivora; family Ailuridae; genus Ailurus; species Ailurus styani. Next base: position 924,721 of record LNAC01000024.1, on the reverse strand, counting down.
TTGGGCTTCTATCCCAGGGATATCAGTGGTGTTCTTTCTTCTGAGATCAGAAATTAGAGCCTTGGAATCAGGAGAGAGCAAAAGAAAGACATTTACTTTGAAGGAGTTGCGAGATAGACAACATCTGTCTTTGTGAACTCTATTTCTATTTCAGGATTCCTTAATTCCTTTGCACTACAGGTCTGAGGTCATTTCCCTTCTTCTTTCAGACCTGCCTGGGGATCAGTGCCACATGCCTGTGAGACCAGCTGGGGTAGATGCTTGGATTCTGGTCTATCCAGAAAAACTCACCCACTCTCATTATTTCCTGTCCTTTGTTAATCTAACTAGTGCTTGTTAGTTTAATGAACTAAGAAAACTAGAGTCTCTAAAAGTGACTCCAACGTGTGTTCCTTGGGATACTATTAAATATTATGTGGTAAATTGGGACCATAACCAAACACTTGGGAATTGTTTGGTTAAAGAACGTTTCTTTAGTGAAGCACCTCTCAGAGACTTTAGTAAGCAATGAATCCTCCAAGCAATGCATCAAATGTTCGGTATTCCTCAAACTTATTGCACTGTGGAAACTTATTTTATGGAATTACCTTTAAGAATCATTGTACCTGAAAATAAATTTGGGGAGGTGATAAAACAAGTTATAAAACATTGATAATGGTTAACTATATTGTAAATATCCAAGGACAGTTTTATTTATTTTCATCTCAAGGTATATGGATGTGCCTTTTCTCTTTACCAATTACTGCAAACAAAATTTTAGTCATTTTTTTCCTCCAAAGTTTTAACATCTTTGTGAACTGACACAGATGTAGGAATGGCATTTTCATGGATAAAGAATTTGTCTTAGAATCAGAAGTTCAAGTTTCTAATCCCAGGTCAGATCCTAACTAGCCTGTGACCTTAGGTAAGATATTTTACCTATACTGGGCCCTATTTTCCTCAGCTATAAAAAGAAGAGTCTGGACCAGATGGGTTTTATGGTTCTAGTATCAACATGCTATGATGTTTTTAGTGTTAGATATTTTTAAGGAGCTTGAATCATTTTCTTTTTTGTAAGTTTAGAAACAAAGGAATACCAAAGAATATATAATTAGGACTTAAAATATCACTCTCTAAGATAATAGAATATAAATATATATATTTGCAAGTGTGTCTATACACAAACACACATACAAGTAAAGTATAAAGAATGATAAACACTGTTTATTTCAGCCTGTTATCCAGCTGAAAAGTAGAAATTACAAATATCTTTGAAGCTCATGCTGTCCCTTCTCTGTTGCATGTTCTTTCATTCTCCCACTGGAACATTGTGTTGAATTTTGTGTTTATCATTCTCTTGATTTTTGCTGTAGTTTTACTATATATTATGTATTTCTAGGAAATATATTTTTTAGTTTTGTACATTTTTGACCTTTATAGAAATGGTATCAAATTATAGGTATTTTCCTGTGTTCTATTTTTTTTCTAATGAAAATGACTTTTCCAATAAGTCTCATACATATTGATGAGGGTACCTGTAGTTTATTTATTTCGCTATAAAATACATAGTATTCCAGGGTATGAGTATGTTATAGTTAGGTTGTCATTTTATATATTCTTAGGTCAGACATTCAGCTACTTAATTTTTAGTCTTTCTTATTTTCTATATAAGAAACAAAACCTTATAATTGTCCGTAACATTATCTTTAGGGCCATCTAATAATTTATGAATGAGGTATTTTCATCATTTTTCAGTTCTGAGAGTATTACAATATCTAATATTACTTTATTGAACCATGAGGTTTTTATAAACATAATTCATATTTTGAAGTATATGTTTCTTTAAGTTGTCTTTTTGATACTAATTTTTAAATTTATTGGATTATGGGAAAGAAAGTAATTTCTGTGATATTAATTTTTCTCAATTGTTCAGAATTATTTTTATGATTGGATATGGCATAAGTCCAAAGAAAATAAGAAAGACATTTTTCTTAAAAAAAAAAAGTAAAATTGAATAAAATGGGAAAAATACACAGTCCTTAGAAAAGACTAATGAAGTGGACAAATCTCCAGTAAAGGAAATTAAGAAAAAAGAGAGCACAAATAAATAGCACTAATAAATTGATATCATAGGTACAGAGCAAGCAGAGATTTAAGAGATAATATGAAATGCCATGAACAACTTTATACTAAAAAGTTAGAAATTGGCAAATTCTTTTTTTTTACAAAAGATTTTATTTATTTATTTGACAGAGAGCGAGATTACAAGTAGGGAGAGAGGAGGAAAGCAGGCTCCCCGCCGAGCAGGGAGCCCGATGCGTGGCTCAATCCCAGGGCCCTGAGACCATGACCTGAGCCAGAGGCAGAGGCTTTAACCCACTGAGCCACCCAGGCACCCTGAAATTGGCAAATTCTTAGGAAGAAATTAAATGTAGGAAAACTGGCTCAAAAAGAAATAGAATACATGGACAGTTCTATGATAAGAAGTTAGGGGCTCCTGGCTGGCTCATTCAATAGAGCATGCAACTCTTACTCTCAGGGTTGCGAATTCATGCCCCCCATTGAGTGTGCAGCCTACTTAAAATAAAATTCAAAAAAAAGTAAAAAAAAAAATTAAACATTAGTTTAAAATAGACTCAAAAAGAAAACTTCAGACCCAGGTAGTTTTGTTTTTCATTTTTGTTTTTTTGTTTTTACAGGAAAGTTCTTCCAGTCTTTAGAGGAGTAGATAATCCTAATATCAAATAAACTCACTTAGAGAACAGAGACATTATAGGCCAAATTGAGGCCCAGTCTGAAGATTGGTCAGTGACTTCACTTCGGTGAAAAATGAGGACCTTGGACCACCACACCACTAATAAAACAGAAGCAATTACGTAAGTGTGCTTGAAACTGGACAGCTTTACTTTGACAATTTGCCGTCTATTTTCCTAGTGGAGTACTCAGGCCCCGGAAAAGCACATGTCTGGTGATCAAGAGCTCAGAACTCCTGGGTGTCCAGCCTTTTGTGTTATTAGTCTAACCCAAGGAGTCACTGCATCTGCACCTTACCCTTTATCACAGTGTCACACAGATATAACCCTGTGTTATTAATTCCCATGGCTTGCTGCTAGCATCTGGATTTTGAGTATACCTCTTTTTTTTTTTTTAAGATTTTTTTTATTTCTTTATTTGACAGAGACAGACACAGCGAGAGAGGGAATAGCAGCAGGGGGAGTGGGAGAGGGAGAAGCAGGCTTTCCACAAGAGCAGGGAGCCCAATGTGGGGCTGGATCCCAAGGCTTTGGGATCATGACCTGAGCCAAAGGCAGACACTTAACGACTGAGCCACCCAGGTGCCCCTTGAGTATACCTCTTTATGGTTTATTTACATATGCACCCTGTGGCTTAGGGATTTTCTAAAACCTCGTCTTCCCTGCCCCTGCCTCTTGGAGTTTTTGTTGGTTCACTTCAAGCTCAGCAATAATTTAGATTTATTATTTGTTGCAGTTCCTTTAACATCTAGATATCTAACCAAAGGCCATTCAGAATAACCTGTCTGCCATACAATTAACAGATGTATTTCTTCATAATGAATTCTGAATATGAAACTCATTAATACTTTTGAAGAGTGAAGTGTTGAAACTCCATAGAATTACCCCTGAAGTAAAATGAAGTCTTCAGGGACTACATTTTTTAAAAATTGAAGTATAGTTGACACACAAAGTTACATTAATTTCAGGTGTACAACGCTGTGATTCAACAACTCTATATACTATGCTGTGCTTACCACCAGTGTAGTTGCCATCTGTCACCATACAATGCTATTATAGTATCATAGACTCTATTCCCTATTTTGTCCCTTTCATCCTCATGACTTATTCATTCCATAAGTGGAATACTATACCTCCCATTTCCATTCACCCATTTTTCCCAAACCCTCACTCTTCCCCTCTGGACACCACCAGTTTGTTCTCTGTATTTATGGGTCTGTTTCTGCTTTTTTGTTTGTTTTAGTTTCTAGATTTCACATATAAGTGAAATAATATTGTATTTGTCTCTCTCTGACTTATTTCACTTAGTGTAATACCCTCTAGGTCCATCCACATTGTCACAAATGATCAGATCTCATTCTTTTTTTTATGGCTGAGTAACCTTCCCTTGTGTATAGATACCACATCTTCTTTATCCATTCATTTATCAGTGGATGCTTAGGTTGCCTCCATAGTTTGGCTCTTGTGAATAATGCTGCAATAAACATAGGGGTGTATATGTTTTTTTGAAAGCAGTGTTTTTGTTTTCTTTGGGTAAATGCCCAGTAATGAAATACTGGATCATTTGAGATTCGTACTTTTAGTTTTTTGAGTACTCTTCATACTGTTTTCTACAGTGACTGTACCTATTTATATTCTCACCAACAGTGCATGAGGGTTCCTTTTTCTCCACATCCCTGCCAACATTTGTTATTTATTGTCTTTCTGATACTAGCCATTCTGACAAGTTTAAGGTGATATTTTGTTGTGATTTTCATTCGTATTTCCCTGTAAGTGATGTTGAGCATTTTTCCGTGTGTCTGTTGGCCATCTGAAGGTCTTCATTGGAGAAATGTCTACTCAGATCCTCTGCCCATTTTTAATTGGATTATTTATGTGTGTGTGTGTGTGTGTTAAGTTGTAGAAGTTCTTTATATTTTGTATATTAACTCCTTATTGGATATGTCATTGCAAATATCTTCTATTCATTAGGTTGCCTTTTTGTTTTGTTGATCCTTTCCTTTTTATTTTGGTGTAGTGCCAGGAGTTTATTTTTGCTTTTGTTTCCATTGCCTCAGGAGGCATATCTAGAAAAGTGTTGCTAAGGCGAATGTCAAAGAAGTAACTGCCTTTGTTTTCTTCTAGAAATTTTATGGCTTTACATCTCATGTTTAAAACTTTAATTCATTTTGAGATTATTTTTGTATATGATGTAAGAAAATGGTCCAGTTTCATTCTTCTGCATGTAACTGTCAGGGACTTCATTCTTGATTTTTCCTGCTGACTTTCTTCTTGGATCTCTGACAACATGTAATATTATAGAAATTATTACTTTATTGCATAACTCTTGGTGTTCCACTTGGTTTGTCTTAGCTTTTAATTCCCATAAAGAAAAAAAACCCATATTTTAAATATTTTATATGCACTTTAGTTTTTGAGGTGCTGGACCAACATGAAGGCTCAATAATAAAATGTTAATCGATCAGTTTTATCATTGACTGAAACACTGTTTATTCAACACAAAGTAATAGGCTGGGTCAATTTAGTATATTTAAACTATTAAAATTGGTTATTTGGCTTAATAAATTTTTTCAGGGACCAATTTTCCTCATTAGTTAATTAAAAAAAATAATAACATGACTCCTAGGGCCTATATTGACATAACCCAAAAGATTTCATCATACTTTGAAATCATCACACTGAAGCTGTTTTCATTGATCGTTGTCTTTTTTCTGGACTGCTCAGGAGCATTTGACAAGGTCTGTGTTCCCTTTTAGAAAACTGGCAAAGTAATAGCCTGGGGAAGAAAGACGCCTTATGCAAACTTCTGCCAGACAAATTTGGAGTTTCTGAAATACAGAAATTCACTAACTGCAGTGATTGATTTTTTTTTTCTACCTCAGCAGCATGTAAGGTGATACAATATTGGGCAAGGACATAAACCATGTTCAGGAAACCAGTACATCCTCTGGTAGTCTGTCAGTCAAAGATACATCAAACCTAGGCTGAGATGAAAGTCTATCATGCAGGAGTACTGTCCAGTTTTCTTTATGGATGTGAAACTGGATCTGTGACTGGTGCTTAACTTCTAGCAACACCACTATCCTGCCATGTTTCACCTCAGATGCAAGACTGTTTTCAAGTGCAAGGATTTAGAAAGCAATTGATTATCAGGTGTTGATGTTAGGATCATTAAAAATCAGTTCCACCAGGCTGGGCATCTGTAGGTAGTGAATAACAAAATATCTCAGTTCCTGGGCAGGGAGGGCAGTGTACTGTAGTGACTGATAGTAGTCTTACTTGTATGCAAAGACATCCCAGGTTGTTAAGTTTGTTTAACAGTTCTCTAGAGGGTATTTTTCATCACTTAATGCACACCCACAATATATCAGGAATGTCGATACGTACTAGGGATACAAGATGAGTAAGAGAGTGTTTGTTGAATAAGTATTTGTTACTGAATTAAAATACTTGAAACACAAGGAGTGCTAAATAGTATGTACAATATGCCAGGGGATAGCAAAGAAGAATCTATTAAATTAGCCAGAGTAGGGACGCCTGGGTGGCTCAGTTGGTTAAGCAGCTGCCTTCCGCTCAGGTCATGATCCCAGGGTCCTGGGATCGGTCCTGCATCGGGCTCCTTGCTTGGCAAGGAGCCTGCTTCTCCCTCTGCCTCTGCCTGCCACTCTGCCTGCTTGTGCTCTCTCTCTCTCTCTCTCTGACAAATAAATAAATAAAATATTAAAAAAAAAATAAATTAGCCAAAGTAATCATTCAACTCTGGAACTCTATGGATGTGAATTTGGTCACTAAAAGGATCCTTATATCTGACCCAACTGAAGGCTCCTGCTACCTGTACATTTTAGTATTTTTCTTACCTACTTCTTCATTACCTTTTGTTGTAATTACTTATTTAATGGCCTGTCTTCCTAGAGATTTTAGAGAGGAACTATCCAATAGCAATCCAGTGCAAAACACAAATGCAAGCCACTTATGTAATTTTAATTTTCTAATAGCCATGTTAACAGAGGCAAAAAGAAACAGGTGAAATAAATTTAAAAACATTTATTTAACCAAACATATTTAAAATATTATAATTTTAATATGTAACGCAAATTTTTAAAATGAGATATTTCATATTTATATTTTGGGCAAGTCTTCACAATGTGATTTGTATTTTCACTTATCATACATCTTCATTTGGACAAGTCACATTTTGTACCCAGCAGCGAATGTGGCTAGTGGCTACCATGTTAGATAGCACAGCTTTGGAAGAACTCCATGTAGACAGACAAAGATTGTATGTGTCTTGTTCACTTCTTTGTCCTAATCGGTTACCACAGTGTTTGGAGGTCAGTAAGTATTTGATGAATAAACTAATTTTTTAAAAGGCTTTTGACAAATGAGAGAGCTGGGTGTCCAAGAATGATTGGTCTAAGGAGTGGATTTGGGCCTATCTTCCTTAAGTTGAACCAGCACTCTTCATTAGGAGCACAACTAAGTTTTGAAAAGATATTTTAGAAAAATGCAACAACCACTGAATCTCATTAATGAATAGATTTAAAAGGGAAGCCTTGAGTATGAAGTACTACCGTGTGTCTCTAAAAAGGACTGGCATGTACTAATGAGAAGGAAATGGCAGTCTGTGGTAACGTTGTAATTGCTTGCCCCTCATGATCGAATTACAACTATTCTTTAGATATTCTGTGACTGATGATCCTGTATGTGATTTATTTGAGCCCTTTGATTTTTCTACTCTCTTCTTTTGCTATTTTATCATGAATCTGTGTAATTACTTATTATGAACCTAGGAGATGAAATGGATTACAGACCAGGGAAGTGAAAACTAGGTCAGTAGAATTTAATTACTGAGAAACCTTTTTTGAAATGTATTTAATACAAACAAACTAAGGTATAATAATTACTAAGCATCATTGGAAGACAAAATTCAGAAGAGAATCCTTTCTGAGCACACACACACAAAAAATACCAATTATATTCTACATAACTTTAGGAAAAGGCAAAACAGTACAAATAAAACCACCCACATTATCTACATTGTCATCATAACACATCTGTACTATAATTGAGCAAGCCAGTTTAATTTATGGAACTGATCTGACAATACTTTTAAAGTTTGTCTGACAATATGTAATTATTAAAAGAATTGAATTCATTTAAGAAAGCAAATACTAAGAAATGCCATAGGTCACTAATCATCTGCTAAGAATGTGAGGTTTTAAAAAAATACCTCTGAAGGTCCAATTCCTTTTTTTCATGAACAAGTCACTGGTTTCTCAGTCAGCTTCCCAAGTGGAATCTCTATAGAGTTTGAGATATTATGATGAAAAGGAAGAATGGGTGTTGCAAATTATCACATTTCCCTGGAAGAAACTGATAGTTAGATGAAAATCTACGATGAGTTTAAGCAGTAAAAAATACTTAACACTTATTCTGTGTTTTTATATTGTTTAAATATTGTCACAAATCCAGAAGCAGCAAAAAGCATGGCTACAACCTTTTATTTATTTTTTTAATTTTTTTTTACTTTATTTTTTCAGTGATCCAAGATTCATTCATTGTTCATGCACCACACCCAGTGCTCCATGCAATATGTGCCCTCCTTAATACCCACCACCAAGCTCACCCATCTCCCCTCCCCCCACCCCTCCACATACTTTTAAAAGCTAGTAGTAATAAGTAAAGAAGTATTAGACACCAAACTATAAGGTACTGTTTCTTCATGGAAATATTTCTGAGTAGGGGGACACGGCTGAGGTTGGAAAAATGAGGAGAGGCTTCATCAGAGGACTGGAGTTTGGATTTCAGTTTGAAAGCTGGGGAGGTAAGAATACAAAACAAAGGCACAGAGGCATAACTGGAGTGGTGTGTAGGAGGAAACTGGGCAAAGATAAGCATGAGTTCTGGGAGGTACCATGGGGTCCTAGTGACAGGTGAAGTTGAGGGTCTTGGAAGTGGCAAGGAGATGCTTGTAGTGGTCAAAAATGAGCTGCCAAGTAACAAATCTTAGGGAATTAAGGTTCTTAATTTTTTGAATTGATTAAAGTGTGTCTCATCTAGGGGCAGATGATATGAATCACTTTTTTTTTTTTCTTTCCCGGACCTGGGGGTTTATGCTAACTGAGATGTATATCTAAGATACAAATGAGGGGGTACAGCAAAACATGGAGGACATGGGGCTAAAGAGAAGAAAGAATAAAGAGTGACTAAAAATTCACCTTTTAGTATGTTGGAAGAGGTCATGTGTTTATGATTGAAAAGATACATTTATTTTGAGGTATCGTATTTGTCAAGATAAGTTAAGCTTATGCTACGTAATAAATGACCCCCAGATCTCAGCGTTTTTGTACAACAAAAAATGTATTCTGGCAAAAATTGTTCAATTCTGTTCTCAGTGCCTCTCTAGAGCAGCTGCCCTCCATGTGGTGACTCAGCGATCTAGGCTGCTTTGATCTGGTGGCTCTGTGTTTACAAGACAAGGTTGCTTCCAGATCACAGCAGCAGACAGAGAGATTGGAAAATGGTACAGGGGTTTTTTTTTTTTTCACCAACTCAGTACAGAATTCATATGTGTCCTTTTTGCTCATGTATCCATTAGACAGAACGATCATATTTCCCCTAGTAACTACAAGGGGCTCGACAAGTAGAGACTGATAAATCCAGAAAACGAAAAACAACCTCTGGTGCATAATCAACCAAAAGGTCAACAATAGAATATTGAGAGTGAAAATATTCACAATACAGTTGATGGTAGAGGATTAAAGATCACTGTAGGGCCTAGAATAAGCATCTTAGCGTCATTGTTATGGATGTTAGTGTTGCTGTCTTAGAGAAGTTATCATTTAGGAACAGTGGCATTAGAAGTATTGAAATGGATGACTGCATAGCTATAGTGATGAATTTTTGTATTTGAACTCAGACCTAGTCTGAAACCAAAGCTCTGTTCTTAATCATCGTATTACATTCTTTTCTTTATTTGTTTCACAAGTGAGTTAGCAATTTGGACTGAACAGTCCAGTTATAAAATGGTTATCAACCAATTATTTAACTGAATAGGAGAATAAGGTTAAATATAAATTTATCTAGTTTGTGGAGGCTTAGGGATCAAACAAACCATATCTTGATTACACGAAGTATGGCACTTTTGTTACCTGTATCCTAGGTTTTAAGGTAAATGGTCCCATCCTCAAAGGTCCTTTCCTGGTGGCCTTTGTGAAGTTTCATGGTAGAATATTGTACACATAGAAAGTGGATAGGCAGGTTTCAGATTGAATTCCTGGTCCTGGCACATTTTTCACATATTTTCACTTTCAATATTCTATTGCTGACCTTTTGGTTGATTATGCACCTTATCTGGTTGTTTTTCATTTTCTGGATTTATCAGTCTCCACATGCCATCTAGGACCACTGCGTCCTATCAGCTAATAGAAGAAGAATTAACACTGAACTGCTGGGGAAATTTGTGTTTGGAGCAATGCTTTGGCAAGTTGCCAGGGAATGTTCTTTTAGCTATCTTCTCCAATATTTTTAATAAGGGGTGGGTGGGTGTATGAGGCTCTATTATTGATATCGAGATCATTATCATTGTTGTCCATCGGGAGCCTATCACTATTTTATCATTCAAGTCCTTCAATTGTGTTTCGTTAAACTGTTCAGGTAACCAATACATATAAAGTTAGAGAATCACTGATTTAGTAACATTGAACAAACTTTGCATATGGGTTAATTTACCTTTACTCAGCAAGTGGTCAAAATTTAAAAGAAGAGGTTCAAATTTTATTGGTCTGCCATTTAATAAGGATCTTAAATGTGAATGAGGGTTTATAGGAGCCAAGGATATGAAGTTTTTTTTTGTTTTTTTTTTTTGTTTTTTTAAGATTTATTTATTTGAGAGAGAGAGAGAGAGAGAATAGGGGTGGGGAAGAGGCAGAGGGAGAGGAAGAGAGAGAATCCTCAAGCAGACTCCCCACTGAGAACAGAACCTGATGCAGGACTCAATCCCAGGACCCTGAGACATGACATGAGCTGAAATCAGGAGTTAGATGCTTAACAGACTGAGCCACTCAGGTGCCCCAAGGATACAAAGTTTAATAGGACACCATGCTTTACTCTAGGAACTAACTGCCCATTAGTGGAGAAAGACATGTGGGCAAATAAATGCCAAGATGCCATCATGTAATCTAGGGTTGAAGTTCAGAGGGTATCTTTAATGTCATGGTTTGAGGGAGGGGTTGGAGAGGGGAACCAGAAAGGTTCAGAAAGGAGCCTTCAGGCACAGTGTTTAAGCCTTACCTCCTCTCTGAAGCCTGAGCAAGATCTTGAAACTTATTTATACAGGTGGTGAAGGGTGAGAAGGAAGGACATTTCATACATTGCAGTGAAATATCTATGGAATGTAAACTATTAGTGTGAAACATTTAAGGAATGTTAACTACTTAAGTATGAAACATTTAAAGGACATTAGCTAGTTAGCTATGAAACATTTTTGGAATACTAACTCGTTTGGTTGATGAGTAAAGGGTACTCATTGAGGAAAATCTGGAATGAGCTAATGGGCTCTTGGCACATGTTTTACTGTTGGCTAAGATGTTGAATACTTCCATCTGACTAGTAAATCGCCAGTGCTCTAAATACCATGTGTGATCCTCTGGCTGACAGACTGGCTGCCTACCTCTTTCTCCTAAAATTTCCCCAAATCTAACAACTCACAGGGTAATTGCTCAGCACTCCAGGAGGCCTCCAAACCCCACTCCAAGGCTACTGTTGTTTGTTTCTTGTTGGTTGGTGCCTGGGCTTTGCTGGTTTTCAGTATCACCATTGCAGTGAAGTAACTGGAGTCAAAATGCAGGGAAGTACAGGTCATGAAGGCTTTGTATGCCATAGTAAGACAACTGAACTTTATACTATAGATATTTGCAGGTGAGGGATAAAAGGGCCTACAATGTTTTCAGATAATTATCTGTCATGACAGAGGGCAAAATATATTCAGGAAGAATCCAGAATGTTCTAATTTTTTATTTCCCATGGGATCCTTATCTTTGCCAGCAGGATACACATCCAGCCATCTGTTATTCAGTCAGTTAGAAATCTCTAAAACCATGGAATTCCTCATATCTACATATAGTTAGAACTAACATTTAAAACAAATAAGAGGTTCTTAAGGGCAGCAATTTATTCACTTTTGTAGACTAGAATTTTTAGCATCCGTTCCTGAGCCTTCTATGTAGTTAAGGTTCAATACGTATTTGTTGAATCATGTTGATACATAAGAAGGATATAAGGAATTCTGCATCATCAAAGAACAAATTATAGTGATAGTATTTTAGTTTCAAATACTTATTGTGGGGAGGGGATTTGAAAAATAGAAATCCTTGGGCGCCTGGGTGGCTCAGTGGGTTAAAGCCGCTGCCTTCGGCTCAGGTCATGATCCCAGGGTCCTGGGATCGAGGCCCACATCGGGCTCTCTGCTCGGTAGGGAGCCTGCTTCCTCCTCTCTCCTCTCTCTCTGCCTGCCTCTCTGCCTACTTGTAATCTCTCTCTCTGTGTCAAATGAATAAATAAACTCTTTAAAAAAAAAAAGAAAGAAAAATAGAAATCCTTATAAATGATACATTTAATAATATTCTAAACATTAATATTAGACATTTTGGATTTCAGAAATTCTGATTCTACCCGATTTTATTGTAATTTTCAAGAGAGAGAGAACATAGATATTAAACATCTTTAGAGTGGTAGATCACATCTCATTAGTTGTGTTCCCCTCAACCCCATTATGTAATGTCAGGAACATACATTACTAACAGATGGGCTATATTAACAGGTGGGCTGATAACATAAGGAAGTAGTATAAGGAGTGGGCCTAGGCATCAATGATGGTCTCTTTTCAATACATGGATATTTTATTTAAGGCATGATTTAAGGAGGATGAGGTTTGAGTCCACAATTTAAAGAAATATGTTTGATGATCGGGAAAGGTAAAGACAAATGAATAGGAATGTTTCCATTTCCAGTCCAGTAATTATTTCTTTGAATGTTGGAGAATTAGATTTATCATGTAATTTCAATATTTCTGCTTTAGAATAATCTCTGCATAATCTGTCGTATTGGAATTTTTTTTGAAATGCAGCAGTATTTTATGAATTTCTTTGTGCCTCCTTGCTACTTTTCTCTGATTATTATCTTCAGTTATTTTTTAAAAGACTTGCTCCCCTAGAGTCCAAATTACAGTAAATTTGGCCACATGAATGAGCTGGAGAGTAGTAATTCACACAATTACTCCATTCCCCAGGTTTAGGTGAGTTAGGGCAAAATGTGCTCAAGTATTTTATCAGAGGCCAAAATTATAAAGTCAGTTTGTGAAGAGAGTTCCATAAATATTTCCTCAAGAGGACCATGAAGAGTTCTAGAAGGCTTGTGGAGATGACTGCCAAAATCAAAACAAAGAAGTGAACTTTCCCTTCCAAATAAACCAAGGGATAAAGCTAGAAGGAAATAGTTTAAGGACCAATAAAAAACTACATTCCAATAGGCAGTTAACTCTAAGGTTTGGGGGGAAAGTTCTTAGATGATAGGAGAATCAAGAAAGCAGTTAGGAGAGAGATTGAGACCTTAGGGAACATCCGTTACCCAGCATATTCTTAACCTACCTCCCTGAGTGGAATATAGTTGTTCATTAATTCAGTATTCTTCTGGAGAAGCAGTAGTTGGTGGATTGATACTGGCTATGGCTTGCAGATGTAGTTTTCTTCACATATGGTCTGGTCCTCAACTTTGTAGCTTTAGCAATATATTTTACCTATTCCTTGGGGTTGCAGTTTGTGGGGACACAAAGCCCAATGTAGAAGACTAAATTTTCAACAAGAAGGACAATTGTTTATGCCCAGAATTAGAATTCTCTCTGGAGTGCCTTTCATAAAGTACCCACTCAAACAGATTGGAAGATCTAATCCCTGTCAAGCAGACCAAGATATCTCATTCACTTGACCAGCATGCTTTCTTCCAATAGGAGAATCCAGCTGCGAATAAATTAAGACTAGGGAGAAAAGCAATGAGAAGCAAACTAATTTTAAGGGATAGTATGATCAATTAAGATAGCACAATATACGCTTCCTTTTTTAGGTCTGTAACCTGGTAAACCAACCAGAAAAGAGACATTAATCAGGTATCCTTTACCCTGGTTAGTGCTGGAATAACACAGGCAACATTTTTTACTACTCAGCTTATTTTCAATGATCCAAGTCTTCCTTCATTATGTGATGTCATATTATAATTTCCAAAATGGTATACTTTCATTCAGTCTCTATATTTTAGACTTTTATGTTGGTGTTTCCTGACCTCTACTTCAGGTTTCTGGTACATGGCATTTTGATTTACAGATATATTTGATGATCCACTGATATTTTTAATGAGTATATCAAATGCCACCATGACCATGGCTCAAAAAATGTAACAATGAGGAAAATTACATTAGAGAACATTTTGAAAGTTCATACAGAGAGATATTTGATAAGTAGCAGAAAATATAGATGTTTGGGGTACACAGATCTCAAGTTGAATTCCACTTCTGGCACCAACTAGTCACGTGACCCTGGACAAATTACTCAACTACTATAAGCTTTTGTATACTCATCTTTAATGTGTAAATATTACAAATTATTTCAGGTTTTTATGAGGATAGAAAAAAACATGTACCTAGAACATGCCTGATACATAGTAAAAATTTAATAAAAGCTATAATATTAATATTATGATGAGAGTTATGATAGTGATTTTACTGTGGCTTCCTGGGTTGATGACATCATGACCTAGTATACAGGGAGGTGGGCAAAAGTTTAACCTGAGCCAGGATACCTAGATTTGTCACTAACATGGGAAATCAAAGAGGTAGTCAAGTTCAGCTAAAACAAAAAACAAAAACAAAAAACCTTGAAACCAGAAGGGTAAGATTCAGGGAAACCACATATTTAATACTCAAAGATTTATTTTCCTTTTAAGTATATGACAAAAGATCAACATAAACTCTCGCAAAATGGGCAAGGAATAAAATACATACGTTTGGTAGCTAGATTAGATGATCATAGTGAAGAAATCTGGCCTGAAGGTATAAAACTGCAGTTTATTTTTTGCATAGTATGGGTCCATTGCTCTGCTAGACACTTCCTCATATATTTACATCTTAACCTGTGGGATAAGTATTTCTATCCTCATTTTACAGATGGGAAAACATTAGAAAGTAGGGACAAAATGGCTTCTTGTCAGGTTGCAGGGAGAATCCCACACAGGGTGGAAGATTGATCTGTAAGAACCTGAATTCAGGTAAACAACCCATGCAGAGGTATTGAGGGATCAGGGCTGACATACTCTCTGAGAAGCCTTTCCTCCTCTGTAGACCAGATTGTCTTCTGCTGTTTGCTGCCACAACACTCTAGATCCTCTGCTTTTACATTCACCAACCTTTACTAGAAATATTTGAAGTGATCAAATTATTCTCAGTGTACATTTTTTTTTCCTGCACTGGATTCGACCTCCTGCACCTAGTTTATGGGGTTTCATACATAGATATTAACAGATGGATAGATGGTGACAAAACTGTGGCAGGTTGTTCTTTTCTCCTTCTCTTCACTCCCTCCCTTTGATGGAGAAAAATGAATGATTTCATTAACACAATGAAGATAAGTTTCTTCCTCTAAGAGGCAGCTAATATTAGCAAGAGAATGGCTAGTTTGTCTTGTAAATGTTTCACTCTAAAAGAACTCGGGAATTAATCAGCTGTAGTCCCCACACTAGATCTGAGAGTAGATAAACGCACTGGGTTGGGTGATAGAAGTAGTTGCTGTGGCAGGGGAGAAAAAAATCTCAGTGGCTTAAAAACTAGAAACTTATTTTTTCTCATTTAAAGATACAGTAGTGTTGCGGGGAGAGGGCTCTGCTCCATGTGGTCATTGAGGAATCCAGGCTGGCAAGTGCTTGGGAAATGAAGTCTGCCTGTGAGCATGGAGTAAAGGGAAAAGGGATTGTGAAGAGCAAACTGACTTCACCACATTTACCTAAATAGAAAGGCACTCAAGTGTCTAATGCAACTTTTTGTGGTTCTCTGAAGACTTTATTCCACAATTTGGCTTTTATTTTCTTTAAATAACTTTGTCCTGGTGGATTATGTTTTGTATTCATACAGGTGCAAATGCAAGAACTTGATTTTTCAATGCATTTATTGATGCTAGTGATTAATTCATTAGCTAGTCAATGAAAACATGCATATTGCTTATGTTGTATATAAATGCTAGAGGATATATGATAAAGATGTGTGTTGCAGACAACAAGTTCTGTAGACGGGCAGAAGAAGAATTTCATAAGCACATTTTATTGTGAGTTCATCAGCCTGATCCCTGAAGAGGACAGAGGGAAGGGGCAGGACTGAGTGAGTTTGTATATCTTTATTGTCTCTCATAAAACTTTTGGAGAAAGTTGCACTGCTTTTCTAAAAGTACATATTTTTTATTTTGAAACAATCACAAATTTACAGAAACGATTTGCATATAGTATAAATGTCTTTTTTTTTCCTGAACCAATCAAGAGTGAGCTGATGACTCTTTTCCCCAATCACTTCTGAGCATTTTAGCGTGCATTTAGTGAATGATGCATCTAGTGGATGATTTGTTATTATAGCCATTATGACTGCAACATCATCTAAACCTTAGACCTCATTCAAATTTCATCAGTTGTTCCCATAATGTTCTTTAGATAGAGTATAATGAGCCAGATCAGAATCACGGGTTGCATGCCATTGCCATGTCTTTTTATTCTCCTGACATCTCCAGTCTTTCTTTGACTTTAATGACCTTGATACTTTCGAAGATAGCAGTTTTTTAGTAGAATGTTTTCTAGTTTAGGTTTTTCATTAGGACAAGATTCAGATTATAGATCTTTGGCAATAATACCATTAATACCTGTCTGGTTTTCTTATAACATCTTATTAAATGGTTCACAATTTGATTTGCTCAAAATTAGTAATGTTAACTTTTAAATTTTATTTATTTATTTATTTATTTATTTATTTATTTATTTATTATTTCTTTTGATGTGTAGTTGACACACACTGTTACATTAGTTTAGGAGTACAACATACTGATTCAATAAATCCATGCATTATGCTATGCACCCTGCAGGTGTAGCCACCATCTGTCACCATACAATGCTATTAAAATACCATTGATTATATTTCCTATGCTCTACATTTTATTTCTGTGACTTTTTCATTCTGTAACTTGAAGCCAGTACCTCCCACTCCCCTTCATCCATTTTGCTCTTCTCCCAAGTCCCTCCCTCTGACAACTATCACTTTGTTCTCTGTATTTATGGACCTGTTTGTTTTTTGTTTGTTTTGTTTTTTAAATTCCACATATAAGTGAAATCATAGAGTATTTTTTTTCTCTGCCTGATTTACTTAGCATAATATCCTTTAGGTCAATCCATGTTGTTGCAAATGGCAAGATCTCATTTTTATGGCTAAGTAATATTCCATTATACATATATGTCACTTTTTCTTTATCCTTTCATCTATGGATTGATATTTGGGTTGCTTCCACAATTTGGCTATTGTAAATAATGCTGCATTAAACAGAGTGGTGCATATATCTTTTTGAAGTAGTAGTTTTGTTTTCTTGGGTAAATCCCCAATAGTGGAATTACTGAATCATACAGTATTTCTATATTTAATTTTTTGAGGAAACTCCATGCTCTTCTACACAGTGACTGCACCAATTTACATTTCACCAGTAGTACCTGAGGGTTTCTTTTTCTCTATAGTATTCTTTCCAGTACTTGTTATTTCTTACCTTTTTTATTTTAGCCATTCTAACAGGTGTTAGGTGATATCTCATTGTGGTTTTGATTTCCATTTCGTTGATAATAAGTGATGCTAAGCATCTTTCCATATGTCTGTATGTCTTCTTTGGGAGAATGTCTATGCAGGTCCTTTGCCCATTTTGAAATCAGTTTTTTCTTCTTTTTGGTGTTGAGTTGTATATGTTCTTTTTGTATATTTTGGATATAAACCCTTTATCGAATATATCATTTGTGAATATTTTCTCCCATTCAGTAGATTATCTTTCTGTTTTGTTGATGGTTTCCTTTTTTTTTTTTTTAAGATTTTATTTATTTATTTCACAGAGGGTGAGAGATCACAAGGAGGCAGAGAGGCAGGCAGAGAGAGAGGGGGAAGCAGGCTCCCTGCTGAGCAGAGAGCCCGATGGGGGCCTCGATCCCAGGACCCTGAGATCATGACCTGAGCCGAAAGCAGAGGCTTTAACCCACTGAGCCACCCAGGCGCCCGATGGTTTCCTTTGCTTTACAAAAAGCTTTTTGTATTTTGGCATAGCCCCAAGAATTTATTTTTGCCTCTGTATCCCTTGTCTGAGGAAACATATCTTGAAAAATGTTGCCACAGCTGAGTAATGTTAACTTTGATCACTTGATTCTGGAGGTGTCTGTCAGTCTTTTCCATATACCCTGTCCTCTTTGTAGGTAATAAGGATATTGTGGGGTGGCACTTTAAATGTATGTAAATATCCTGTTCCTTATTAAACTTTCAGTCTAGTCATTTATTATTGTTTTTATCTGTGTGGACACATTTTTAAAAACACTTATTTTATTCAGTGAGTCATTACCCAATGTTGTCATTATTTTGATGCCTGTTTGTTTCTAATTTGACTAGGCAGTGCCACTTTGGTCTGGTTTCTCTGTCTTTTTGACATGTCCCTAACTTCTTTAAAGCACTTCCTTTCTTCCTGGCACAACAATATATTCTAGGCATATACATACCCTGCCCTAAACCTGAAACCAGCTATTTCTTCAAGGACCCTTAGTTCCTTTTAGTGGACAGTGGTATTTAGAAGCCATGGTTTAGGTGTTAGATGTGTTCACTTTTATTGGGGAGCCAATGTTCCCAGGCTCTTGTGGTGGACACGACTGAGGATTATGTAACACCTTGACATTAATACTTCTTTTTCTGTCTGTATTAAAAACCATGAGTTTACACAGATACTTTTAATTCTTAATCAGTAGCACATAGTTTATTTTATTCCCCCTTTCCACATTTGTAACTTCCTTTTCTGACAGTGAGAAACCTGGATCCATTACCTTTAATATATTTAATTATTTTATTTATTCACCTGCATGCTAACCTATCTATCTCTGCCTACTCTTTCCTCATGCATTTCCCTCCACACCCATCTTGGGCACAGTAGTCCACATCCCAGGTCATATTACTCTCCACTACAGACATCCTTCTCATCCCTCTTGGGCATTGATTTCCATGCCAAGATGCACCCTGACATGGATAACTCCTGACACTGCTTGTTCTCTAATACCTTGTACCAGGTCACCCTCCAGGCAGGGATTCCTTTTATACCATGGGTTCTGAATCCTTAACCATGCTACTACTCCTCTTCCTGCTTGGGTTCTGACAACCTGCACCAGACTGGCTCCCCCATTTCTCACAAATACTCAGCTTACCTGCTTTGAATCTGACTCCCCATACTGGGCTGCTCTCACCTCTGGTGATTGCCTTTCTCATTCTGCTTGAGCTCTGATATCGCATGCCGGGTCACCTCTCTGTTGGAATGTTACTTTACTGCTCTGGGGTGTCTCTGTCTGTTGCTCTCCTCACTTTGTGGGGTCATCCACTGCATGGACACTAGTCTCACCTTTTTTGAGTTCTGACACCTTATATCTAACAACAATCCACCCCCTGGGTATTGCCACCTTCCTCTCTGCTCAGGATTTCCGACGTCTTCTTTGGTACCACCACAACTTCCCCATCCCAGCCCCTACTGCTGTGGACAGCTACATTGCCCTGCCCTGTCTAATGGCTTTAGGAGTGAATTTTTTAAAAAGAGAAGAGAAGAAGAATATGAATAATCATGCTGCTTCTATGAATGAAGATCCTCTGGGGATGCTGAGTTATTTGACATATTTATTTAGTTACTAATTTATTCATTAAATATATATAGACATCTGTTCCTTTTCAGGTATTAGCCTAAGTGCAGGGGTTATGGCAGTATACAAAATAGGCAATGTTTCTGATCCCATAGGTTTATATTCTCATGGTGTTGGAAAGATACCCCTACCCAAGATACTAATCTGATATTGGCCTCTTGTATTAGGACACTGGGATATTGATCTGGCACACAAAACACCAGTGCATCATGGGCTGGATGCCATGAAGGAGATTAAGCTGGGAATTCCTGTGTAGTGATTTAAGTAGGCTCAAAAGGAAAGGTAACCTATAAAAGAAAAGCCCAAAGGGAAAAGTTGTAAGAATAAAATATCTTGGAGACTTAGAAGGTCAAATACATTTTAGAGAGCTCAGAGGGACTCAACTTCTAGAATCTGGAGAAATACTGTGTTGGATTAATCTTTGAGGTAAACCTGGGGATTAGAGAAGTAGTGGACATTTTGCAGCAGATGCTAATATTGATTCCTCTAGATACTTAACAATTTTGTTGTCTCCAATATGTGTTTATGTGAATATAATAACCCAACTACAAAATATAAGTACCATTACCAAAGGCACGCTGGAATTCACAGTTTGGACCCACTACACAACAAATAGACATAATTTCCTTTTTCAGGAGTTTCATATTTTTCAAATTTATATTTCACATTGAAACTCATTTAAACTGCACAGGTTATGATAAACAGTAGTTAGAATAAAATAGTCACATTTTAAATGCTTACATTTGCTTTTACCAATAACTAAAAACTTTAAAAATATATTGGGGACTTTTACTTTTTGTATGCCTGCCAAACGTCCCACCAGATTGACCCTCCCGTAGGTATCAACTATCTTGCCTTTTTCTTCTTTCATTCTTTTTCCTTTGTTCTTTTGGGTGCTCAGCATTTTCTCTTCATACTGTGAGTTTTATTCTATTTTTTATGAAGCTCTTTCTGACCATCTGTTTTTCAGTATGGAGAGGTGGAATTGAAAGATTGGCCATCATTAATTTTTCTCCTTCAACCTCCCTAGAGTAAAGCAAAAGTGTTAAATTGTAAGACAGTTCTGTATTGATCATAGCTAGTCATCCTACCTGTGAAAGACACATGGTCATCCTTCTAAATTTCTACTTTTTTTTCACCAGGCCTTGATAATAGCTCCCTTCAATAGATATATGCATGTAGATGTTTTATGTCAGGCAGATAGATCTCCTAGAGTAAATATATGTAAATTTAGGCTTCATAAAATGATTCAACAGTGTTATATTGTTAGTGATTATTAAAATTGACTTTTTATTGCACGTAAGAGAAACCCAACTCAAACCAGCTCAAGCATTAAAAGGGCATTTATTAACAGTGTTCTAAAAACTCCAGTTTAGATGTCAAACCAGGTGATAGATAGTTTCAAATAATGTCACCATATACAACTTTGCACTCATCATCTCTTTATTTTGATTCTCTCTCAATGTATTCTATTCCAGACAGGTATTCTCTTTATGGTGGAAAGATGACTGCCAGAAACTCCAGACTTATATTTAACCTCTCTATATTCTTTAGGTGCTTCTCAATGGTCTGATTAGACAGTCTTTGGCCACTTCTATTATAAAAGGATTCATTATGTCCAGGGGTAAGGAATATGCTATTGGCCAGACTTACTTCATATGTCCACCTATAGTGATGACTTCTAGTGCCCTGAAAATATCCCTTTCAGATTTACTTTAACGGTCCTTTGAGCTCATCCTTCAGCTCTGTGTCTTTGCTGCTATTGCCTTGGAGCTGCGATCTTCAGAGGTTTTCCCTGGGCTTCCCTGGCCATGGAGAGAGACACGTCATGGGGAAGCCAGATGTGGGGGAGTCTGTATCAGTCCCAAAGTAGTCCATAGCCACTGATTAGATTGATATGGTATATAAAAGCTCAGCTCCTTTGCCAAGAGCAATACAAACTTTAATTTACAGTTCATGCTCCAGATCTCTTTCTGGCTTCAGATTGATGATGGAACTCTACCTGCAATCATACACTGTGTGACTTACTCCCCTTTCCTATTGCTTCACTCACTTTCTTGCTGATTTATATGGGAGGCACTTCCTTAATGAATCATTTGCATTCAAATCCAAGGCTCAGGATGGGCTTCCAAAAGAACCTGACCCAAGAAAATGTTCTTGAATGCAGGAGTCCAAACAATTATGGGATCTGAGTTGGAAAAGAAGAGTGCTTGAGGAAAATCAACAGGCTATTACCAATGGGAAATTGACACTAGATTAAAACAATAGGATTCCAGGAAGAGTAACTGCAAAAGCAATACAAGTTTACTACTACTACTACTACTACTACTACTACTACTACTACTACTACTACTACTACTTCTTCTTCTTCTTCTTCTTCTTCTTCTTCTTCTTCTTCTTCTTCTTCTTCGTCTTCGTCTTCTTCGTCTTCTTCTTCTTCTTCTTCTTCTTCTTCTTCTTCTTCTTCTTCTTCTTCCTTTTTAAGATTTTATTTATTTGAGAAAGAAAGAAAGAGTATGAGCAGTGGGGAAGGGCAGAGGGAGAGGGAGAAGGAGACTCCCTACTGAGTAGGAAGCCCAAGGCAGGGCTTTTCCTAGGACCCTGAGATCACGACCTGAACCGAAGGCAGGCAGTTAACCTACTGAGGCACCCAGATGTCCCACAAGTTTACTTCTTTTTAAAATTATTTATTTATTTGTTTGTTTGTTTGTTTATTTGACAGAGAGAGAGAGAGAGAGAGAGAGCACAAGTAGGCAGAGAGGCAGGCAGAGAGAGAGGGGGAAGCAGGCTCCCTCCTGAGCAGAGAGCCTGATGTGGGGCTCGATCCCAGAACCCTGAGATCACGACCTGAGCTGAAGGCAGAGGCTTAACCCACTGAGCCACCCAGGTGCCCAACAAGTTTTCTTCTTTATTACTTCTTTTAATTTTTGTTTTTCAGGAGCAACTATTTCCTCTATAGAGTGTGTAGTAATAATTCTTACTGGTTCACCTTCCAGCTTAGTACTGTAACTTCAATTCTGTATTTCCTGTCTGTTCTGATGTTTTGAGTCTGGTTTGTTGGTTCAGATTTCAGCTTATTTGAAGGTACTCTTGAGGTTTTTAGGGTCTCTTGTATCTAGATCTGTGTGATATAGATTGTGTAAACTGTGTCTTAGCTTGGCTTGCCCATCCCTAATTTTTCCATTTTAACCTGAGGCAGCTCCTACATTTATGTATTTTCTATGGATTATGTGCCTTAAGGGAATATATGAACAATTTTGATTAATTCCTTTTGTCAACTTAATTTCATTCCTAACCTTCTCATTATTGGCATGATGGGATTTTATATTTCTCATGTTTAAATAAGATTTGTCTTTCTTTGAGCGTCTATCCGATTTTATTTTATTATTTATTTATTTAATTTTTAAATTTTATTTATTTATTTGACAGAGAAAGACACAGCAAGAGAAGGAACACAAGCAGGGAGAGTGGGAGAGGGAGAATCAGGCTTCCTGCTGAGCAGGGAGCCCGATGTTGGGCTCGATACCAGGATCCTGGGATCATGACCTGAGCCAAAGGCAGACGCTTAATGACTGAGCCACCCAGGCACCCCTGTCTATACAATTTTAAAGAAAGTACCATGGTTTGCTTGATAAAAGTGTGCTTTAAGAATAATATATACCTGCTTTCCCTCAGTCAATGTATGCTTTCTCTTAAGTTCGTTAAGTGGTCAATTTTATGACCAGCCATTTCTGTATATGCATATGTTCTATGTAATTCTGAACAGGCTTTGGAGCATCATTAAAACAAACAAAACTAATTCATGTTTAGGAATGTCAATGGTTTAAACTCCATATCTAAATTTAAAAATAGTATTATTCACACTGTTAACAATATTTACCACTCTTAGCACTTCTTCACTTCTACCTGAGTTATTTTAAAAATAGCTTTTTACAAACTCCATTGATAACAGTGCTCAAAATCCATTTGGAGGGGCTTCAGTGACCCAGTTTTAACTGCCACTTTTCCCCTAAAACTAGCCTACTCCTACTTTGTGCTATTTTAGCACATATGGCTCATCTTCATACACCCAGGATTTAGCACATTCACTGATATATAGTATGTGCTTAATTAATGTTGGCTGAATCATGCTTCATGAATTACACTTCATGAACAATACGCTAACTTTTGGTGCTGCAAGTTCTTCTTTTAAAATCATTGTTTTTATGAGTTGTGGATCTGCATTACTGGGGAAGGTCTTGAAAGTTGACAAAGCAGCGTATACCTATTTCCCTTACATAATCCTCTCCAAACACAATAAGGTAGGTATAATTTCCACTGTACAAATGCAGAAGGTGAGATTTTTAATTTAGGAAAGGTTAAACAATAGGCCCAAGGCCATATAGCTATGTGGTGAAGTCTGGATCAAATCCAGGCCTTCTCACCCCATACCACAATTCTCTCTTTATTTACTTAGATTGGCATCCTGGCATTAGCATCCATCTTGATCCTTTAGAAAAAGGATAACTTTCTTTCCTCCCGTGACAGGTCTAAAAATATGTGTATAATTTAATTCTTTCATTTTAATTAGGAAATAGCATATTCTCTAATCTTTTTCTCTTAAACCCCCTACCGATCTCCTCTTTTTTCCCCTTATCTATAACACCATCTATATGAGTTCCTTTCCTTTGTCTTTTGCTTTTCCTTAATTCTGTTCCAATTCCCTTTGTTTTTTTTCCATTTATGTTCTCACATGGACCGCTTCTGCAAATGGAAGCCTCTATTTTATTTTTTAAAGCCCAAGACTTTTCTCTGTCCTTGGAGAATTAGAAAACTCTTTAAAGAAAATTTCACTATTTTCTGATGTCTTTTTTAGCCTTAAAGTATATAAAAGTTACATATTTTTGATAACATTATTATATATTTATTATAGAAAGTTGGGAAATGTTGCTATTTTTTATTGTGGAATTGCCAATACTAGCGTATGGTAATCTGGCACAAATAAACATTTATTAATACATGAATACACACATTTCTTCATAGGCTGTGCACAGAAGATAGAATGAGTGGCATATAACAAAGCTAGGACCAAAGAGTATAAGAACTGTTTTCAAAATTTTAAAACACAAAATAATACCAAAAGCGGTACAGAAATTTTTAAAGTTTTTTTTTTGTCTTTTACTGCTTTCAGCCAAAAAAGTTTTTTTTAAAAGTATTTTTGCAGTAAGAAGATTAATGAGAACAGTCTAGACCTACTGTGTAGATAAGTGATATAATGTTTACAAATGACTATGAGAAAGGTCAGTTATTCAATTTCAACTTCTATTCTTTGATTTCATTCCCAGAGATACTTGGCATAATGACTTTGAGGAAATGTAAGCCAAAGGCAAAGTAAGAAATGTGCTCAACTTTTCAAGTGTGTATAGGTTATCACAGGTATTAACCAAAATGTCACAGTCCTGACTGATTTAATTTTGAATCTCTAGTGCCTAGACAGTGCCTGGCCCACTGTAGGTGCTCTCTGTTGTGAATAGAGTGAAGGATGTAGCTGCTGTCAGCAGTCTTTGAGGAATCGTGGAAAGTGTCAGAACACTGAAGTAGGAAAATGTCTTCTAAAAACTACAAAATAATGAGGTTGCTGAAGATACCTAGCACCTTGCTAGGATGTGCTTTGGGGAGTCTTCAGGGAATGAAGCACTGACCTGGAAGGGGACCTAGAAGAGTATAGAGTCATTGCAATGAGCCTGTATTGAAGGAGAATTTTCTATAGAGTCATGACTTTTTATATCCTTTCATACATACATATCATTTACATGTATACTTTCCTCTCCCCTTCTCTTCCCTTCCCCGCCTTCCCTTCCCCCTTCCTACTCCCTTCCCTTTCCCCTTTCCTCTTCCCCTTCCCTTCCTTTTGCTCTGACCCTCCCCTTCCCTTCCCTTCCCTTCCCTTCCCTTCCCTTCCCTTCCCTTCCCTTCCCTTTCCTTCCCTCCCCTCTTCCTAATCACCATACAGTAAATTCTTCAAATGACCTCTTAGTAGGAAGACCAACATGTAAACTATTATAGGGAAGGGGTATATATTTAGAACTTTATACTATTGTTGTCCCATTTCTTCTTCCTTCTGTGGTGGCCCCAAAGGGACTTCCAGAGAGTCCCAAATATAGTCATTTGAAATTGAAGTATAAATGGATATCAGTTGAGGTGTGTTAAAAATGAAGAATCTAATGTCTCACCATCAGAGATTCTCATTACAAACCAAACAAAAAAAAAAGAACACAAAGTATCGCAGGTGATGCTGATTTAAATACTGTTGGGGCTCCACGCAGTTTGAAATCAGTAATATGAAGATAAATTGCCTTTTGTGTTTGTAGCCTGACAGGAAGCTTAAGAACCTAGGTAGATGGAATTATAAAAGGCTCTAAGTGTAAACCAGTTTATATAGGTTAACATGGGGGGAGGCTTTAGTTGTGTCATTAGGGGTCATGACTGGTTAGATCCTTTTACTAATTGCTCTTTCAGACTTGACATCATGGGGCATATTCATGATCATGGAGCTACTGAGAATTTAAGACTAAAGGAAGCAAAACAGAAAACACCTTTATTTCTCATCTTCTTCGGGGAGCTCAGCCTTTTCTTTTCCCCAGGACAATTCAGATCATTCAAAATACAGCTAATTCTTCCCAAATGATGAGGTTTTACCTTATCCCCTTCACTTCCCAAGGGTCATTGCCAGTTTCCGTCTTGAACATTAACCTTTTCATCATCCACCCAAGTCAACAGTTTTCTAGGTACTTGTGTCCAATTATTTATTGGCATTTCATTCTTGCCATAACAACTGCCCTCAGTGGGCACTACTGAATGTTTTCCCTTCTCTATTTTGTGCATGTACATTTACAAGTAGAATTTTCTCCTCAGTTTCTCCTTTCTTCCAGTTTCCTCTAGGGACCATGGCTGTCAATCATGCATAAGGATAATGTGGTCGGCTCAAATCTGACAGGGATTCTAACTTTACCTACTATGACTGAGCCAGTCAGATATATTCCTCAGATGCAATCTTTGCTCTCCTCAGGCACTTCTCTGTATCGCAGATAAGGCTACATACCCCAGTCTCCATGTCAACTGCCTTCCAACTCTCTTCATCCAAAATAAGTTTTGGTGGCAATATTGAATATCTGGAAGAAAGAAATCCCCTTCCTATTTTCTTCTCTGACCAGGCTAGGACCCTCCATGACTCCAGCTCCCTAGTGATAGGTCTGTTATATTCTAGTTCCTATCAAGTGACCCTGGGGCTTAGTAACACTGAACCACTCTCTCTCTTTAGCACTCCAGCTCTATGGTAGAGTGGCTTTTTGCTGTTGCTGATCTTGGGATTATCTTGACTTCTCAGCTCTTCCATTACCTGCGTAACTAATGCGCTGAATTAAATCCCCTCTGATATAAATACTTGAAATGATTTCTGTCTTTCTGATTAAAACCTCACTGTTGTTCCTCACTGTGGTCATTCCCCTTCCTTTTTCTTCTCCCCTTCCCCTCCATCTCCTCCTCTTCTTCTAGCTTCTCCTTTTCACTTTTGCAGCTAAGGAACTTCTCAGCCTAACCAACAAAACTCCAAATCTATTTCAGTTCCCAGTACACCCAAATGTAAGGGCTCCTCCTAGCCTAGTCCACTCTTGGGATTAATTTTCCCTGTTAGAGAAAATTGTTAATTGACTGAAAGAATTTTTTCGATGGTTGTAATTATGGTCTGTGACCACTTAAAAATAAGACACAAAAGACTGATTACGAAGTATTGAATCAGAATCATATGATGATTATGTAGATGGAATAAGAAAGATGGGAAGCCCATATGCTACTTTATTCATGAGACTCTTGTGTCATTTAGGAGCAGAAGGCAACATGCTGTGAAGCATAAAGTGATAAGAGTTGGTGAGACTAGAGACCAGAGATACGGTTTCCAAGGAAATAAGAATTCCTTTGTCTAGAGAAAATCATGCACTTTTTCTGAGAACAGGCCTTCCTCGAGGGATTCTCAAAAGAGTGTGGGTGTCCTGTAGTGGAGACTACCAATTTCCAGGCTATGATTTATCCCAGATCTATCAGCTGTGCTCCTTGATAAACTGCAGTCCTTTTTTTTTTTTTTATTTTTTCCATGTAGAAAACATATTTATTTATTTACTTTATTATGTTCAGTTAGCCAACATATAGTACATCATTAGTGTTTGTTGTAGTGTTCAACAATTCATTAGTTGCGTATAACACCCAGCACTTATCATAACATGTGCCCTCTTTAATACCCATCATCCAGCTACCCCATCCCCCCAATACCCTCCCTTCTGTAACCCTGTTTGGTGGCTAGAGTACAGAGCCTCTCATGATTTGTCTCCCTCTCTGATTTCTTCCCAGTTTACCTCCCTTCCCCTATGATCCTCCATTCTATTCTTTACATTCCTTATATGCAGTTCCTCCCCTCCAGTTCCATCCATGTTGGTGCAAATGGTAGTTATTCATCCTTTCTGATGGCTGAGTAATCTTCCATTGTATACGCAAACCACATCTTCTTTATCCATTCATCTGTTGAAGGGCATCCTGGCTCCTTCCATAGTTTGGCTATTGTGGACATTGCTGCTATGAACATTGGGGTGCAGGTATCCCTTCTTTTCACTATGTCTGTATCTTTGGGGTAAATACCCAGTAATGAAATTGCTGGATGGTAGGGTAGCTCTATTTTTAACATCTTGAGGAAACTCCATACTGTTTTTCAGGGTGGCCATACCAGATTGCACTCCCACCAACAGTGTAAGAGGGGTAAACTGCAGTCTTTACCCATTAACAGAAATATCTCTATTTTGATAGCAGTACAAAGTAGTTAAGGATCATATGGCCTGGTTCTTAATTCTTAAAGAACTACCCCCACCACCACTCACCAGACTACCACTCTTTACACACATGCTAACCTACAAACACACATACACACACGTGGGAAAACAAACACTAGTAAATTATCCTCATCTATATAGTTAGGAAAATGGTACATTTCTCCAGATCAGGAATCAATGGCAAAGGATCTCTGTATCTGGATTTCTAAGATTTTTGATAATCTGAGTTATTAAGTAAAAGGGGAAAAGAATAGATTGTTACCAGATAGATCAAAGGGGCTTTGGGTAAGTATTACATCTTTATAGGAGGAATTATTATTAGGCATTTTCTGGATTTGGATTCTGGTTCCTGTGTGATCTTACAATAGTCCTTACATTTCTTTGAGGTTTGATTTCCTTCCTTATTTTTATAAAAAGAAAAACAGTGCTCAATTTATAGAATCCTTTTTAGGGTTAAAAAGCACACATTTCCTGGCAAGTTGTAAACCCTCAAAATATTTATTGATGTTGTTGTTACTATGTTATATATACAACTCCCAAGATACATCCTGGTGTTCAATAACACTAAACTCAATATTGCATGTCTTCTACATCTATACTGTTCTACAAAGATTCTTGAAGTTTCAGAATGAGGAGGTAAAAAAAAAACCCTAAAAATACTTAATTTTTTAAGAACATTTAAAATTTATTAAGCATACCTGTTTGACTACGGACAGGTAAGTTACAAATAAAGATTTTCAATAACTGTGGGAATCTTATTATTGAACTTTGCTATCACCCTTTAGTTATTTTCAATAGACTATACAACCAGGAAAAATATCAATTTTCTCAGTCTTATCCACTTAACCCTTTTGTTCTTTGTTCTGTCCTGATCTTTTCTCTATTCATTCACTTGCACTGAACCTATTTTCTTCCTTCATAATGTCAATGGATTTTGCCCTCATTTTTATTAGAATCATTTAGTTCCTTTTCTGGGATACAAATGTACAGTTACACTCATTTTTTTAAAAAGATTTTATTTATTCATTTGACACAGAGAGAGAGATTACAAGTAGGCAGAGAGGTAGGCAGAGAGAGAGGAGAGAGGAGGAAGCAGGCTCCCTGCTGAGCAGAGAGCCCGATGTGGGCCTCGATCCCAGGACCCTGGGATCATGACCTGAGCCGAAGGCAGCGGCTTTAATCCACTGAGCCACCCAGGCGCCCTCATTTTGAACCCTAAGGTCAGCACATTAAAAATTCAGCAAGTAATTCTAGGAAAATAGCATCCAATCCATGTTTATTTTACCCCTCTCCTTCCATTGTGGGACATCTGTCTCTTATGGGTCACATGGCTGTTGGGACACATACTCATGCACATGATACATTGGGGGCTCTGGGAAAAAGTATGAAAGCATACTTTTAGGTTTTTGATTTGGGTTGCCTAGTAGGGAGGAGGCAGGAGAAAAGTTATGTGAGCGGGGTGGTGAACTGGGAGCTAAGCAAGCAGTAAAGGGCTGTGGGAATCTAGCTAGTGAGAGCTGGTGGAGATCAGGACAGAGACTAAATACTAATACCTCATAGCTCAGGGACAATGATTAGAACTCAGAGGTCCCTAACACTCAGCTGAATGATATGTGTGTGTCAGACCAGCTACACAATTTGGGGACTCAGTGTAAAGCAGAAGTGCAGGAACTCTTGTTAAAAAATTATTAAGAATTTTAGCAGACCATTAAACCAAGCATGAGGTTTTACTTTTTCTTTTTCTTTTTTTCTTTTTCTTTTATTTCTCTCTCTTTCTTTCCTCTTTCTCTCTTTCTTTATCTTTCTTTCTTCCCTCTCTTTCTTTTCTTTTTTCTTTCTCTCTTTCTTTCTTTCTTTCTCTCTTTTTCTCTTTCTTTTTTTCTCTCTTTTTCCCTCTCTCCTTCCTTCCTTCCTTCCTTCTCTTTCTTTCTTTCTCTCTCTCTCTCTCTCTCTCTCTCTCTCTCTCTTGGACTTTCTACGTTCAGGGCTCTATGTAACCACAGAGATCATCACACACACACACAGGAGGTAGGTTTTATGGAAAGAAAGGTGTTGGCATCAGCCCTCTGTGAATGTATCAGACTGTCTATTCCAAGAATTCAAGGAGCTGAACTGATGGGCTGAAGCCTCCCATCCTTGAAGTACAGGGAGCATGGGGAGACTAAGGAGCAGAGAGTTTCCTTTAAAATGATATCAGGGGGTGCCTGAGTGGCTCAGTGGGTTAAGCCTCTGCCTTCAGCTCAGGTCATGATCTCGGGATCCTGGGAACGAGCCCCGCATCAGGCTCTCTGCTTGACAGAGAGCCTGTTTCCCCTTCTCCTTCTGCCTGCCTCTCTGCCTACTTGTGTTCTCTCTCTTTCTCTCTGTCAAATAAATAAATAAAATATTTTAAAAAAAAGATGATATCAGGGGACCGGCAGCCTGAATGCTACTGTACTACCAGCCCATAGGTTTTGGTTTCCTCGTCTTATTTGACCTTGACCTAGAGGCTCTAACAAAGAAAAAATAAAGGAAGAGAAGACTGGCATAAACACTGAAAAATAAAACTATCTCTTTTTCTTGATAATAATATCATATACTAGAAAACAGGATATTTTTCCAAAATCCAAGATAATTGATAAGATAATTTAGTACAGTGGTTGAGTATAATATAAACATACAAAAGAATACTTTCCCTATAGTGTTAGTTGTGATTCATTTTGGGAAATAGAACTACTAAGAGTATTACAGGAGAGGAAATTTATTACAGGAGTTAAACTTTAATTCAGTGTGGGAAGAGCTTAGAAAGTAAAGGGCCCAAAAGGAGAGTCAAAAGAGCAGAGAAAAAATAACTAATTAGCAGTGGTGCAGATAGTCACTCGCTTACATGCCTAGAAGATGGTGTGTCTGGTGACTTTTGTTGGAACTGTGAAGGAGGCTGGTGTAGAAGTTCCTAGGAGATTGTGTAGATGCTAGTGGATGACTGCTGGCCCTTCATGGCTACTGCCTCTGTCAGCTCTCAGTGGAGGCAGGTCACTGTCTGTCAGTAGTACCAGTGGCCAGGAGGGAGAGCTGGGGAAAAGAAATGCAAACTGGAAACTGCCTTGTGTCTCTGTTTACAGCCTGGTGACTGCTGCTTCATTTCTGCCTCCAAATTTTCATGCAACATCGCTTGTGGCCAGCTCCAACCTGTAATGATGCAATGAAGATGGTTTGGGAGAACATGGTACCCAGCAAAGCCAAGTCTAAAATAGAGCAATTGAGCTTAGTACCTCAAAAAGGAAGTGAGATAAATAGTCTACTCTTAATACTAAAATACCAACACATCATTTAGTAGTAAATTTGACAAGAATGGCATAAGACCTGTGTGAAGCACATTATAAAATCTGAGGATATTAAACAAGATTTGGTCTTGCCTTGTAAGATTAATAGTATAAAAATATAAATTTTCCCAAACTTAATGTATATTTAATACATATACAGTTGGCATCTCAATAGTTTTTTGTTTAATAAAATGATCTTTAAGTTTATGTATGAGAGCAAATCTTCAAGAATACCCAAGGGAGGGATAGTGAGAAGTGACTTGCCTTAGAGATTCAGAATATATTACTAAACAGAAAGCTTCTGCTCATAAATCACGATGGTATAACTGTAAGAATAGATAAAATGGGAAACAGGGAAGGTTGCGAGAATCCAAAAGTTGATCCTGATATATACAAGCATTTAATATTTGACAATGGCAAGATTTCAATATAGAAGAAAATAATGTATTATTTAATACATGCATTATTTACTAAATAAAAGCAATGTATTATTTAATAGAGCACAGCTAACTGTCTACCAAGAAAAACTTAAAAATGGAGCTCTTTCTGACTTCATATAAAGAAATCTCCAGTTGGTTTAGATATTTAAATGTAAAAAATAGAATAAAAATCTTATAAGAAAAATTTAGAAGACTGAATACTTTAGAGGCAAACAAATGGTCCTCATTCTTAAAAAAATTTTATTATGGCAAAGATACCATGAATGAATAAACCAACAATAAATTTGGAAAAAAAAAACTTGTAAAACTGAGCAAAAAGCAACTGTCTGAACTATATAAAAGACTCAAAAATTGATAGGAAGGATATAAATGATATAAAAATAGCAATATGAAGAAAATATAGCAGTGAAAATCTGCATGATCAATAGTACATGAAAAAATGGACAAACACATGAGTAGTCAGGAAAAGATAAAGTAATAGATTTCACTTTTTACTCTTAAGATTGGCAAATATTAAAATGAACAAAATCTGTTGCCACACGGGATGGGAAAAGTGGCATGCTGATAAAATGCTAAAAGAAATATGAAAACAATCCCCTGACATCTATAAAAAAGCATGTATAACCATCTATACCCAGTAATCTCTTTCCTGATAATCTATTCTATATAAAGAAAACTTTAGTTCCACAAGGATTAGCTACAAGGTCGTTTATATCAACATTACTCAGAGTAGGAGAAAAATCCATAAATACGTTTTTGTGCTTCCAAACCACTAAAAACAATGAATTAGAACTGTGCCAGGGACTGTGAAAGATTTCTGTGAAATTACATGGAAAAAGCAACAGCTGAAATACTGTGTATCATTTCATTTTTGTAATACATTGCTAAAGCCTATGTATGGATACATGTGTGTATTTATTTGTACATGGATATGTTATCTATAGGTGACTACATGACCAAGGAGAAAAACTATGAAAGGATGCATTTTAGGTTGTTGATTTGGGTTGCCTAGTAGGGGGGAGGAGGCAGGAGAGAAGTTATGTGGGTGGGGTGGGGAACTGGGAGCGAAGTGAAAAAGTAAAGTACAAATTAAAAATGAATTACAAGCAATGCATATGATCATATTTATTCATGTATGTAAAGTTAGGATTATATGACTATGTATATAAAAAAATTTTAAACAGGGTTTGAGCCAAACCTTTGGCTGGTCCTAAGTGGATAGATTTCTTCCAGACATTAACTTTCTTTTCCCCAAAACTTTTCTAATACCAAGAGTTCATCGTGTTGGGAACTGTTAAAATGAAGATGAAAATGAACTTCAGGAGGTTTACAGTTGGGGTGCATTTGCCATTGAATTATTTAAAAGGGGGTGAGTCATATCCTATTTCTTCTTGAGAAATGTATAGAATTAGTGTTTGCAGGGCACTGATAAAGAAGGCTTAGGATCTAGGAGTGTGCAACCACACTTAATGATGGGGCTTTAGAGGAAATGGCTGAAGGAATGTTTAGAAGGTTTGGAGTAGGGGAAAGGACCCTCTGTGGCTGGGAGACAGACACTCAGGAAATCACAGGGAATTTTGCAGATGAAAGTCAGAGTTTTGGGGCAATCACACTTTTAAAGAGAAGTGAGGCGAGCAGGAATGATGAAGGTCCATGCAGAGAAATGGAAAAAGCTGAAGAAAAATGTCAGTAGAAGCAAAAAATATTCCTCTTCATGAGGAAGCTGCCTAACCATGGCAGTGCAATGAAATGGACAGAATGTCCAGGCAGAGAGCAGGCTGCTAGATTTGTCAACTCAGGGAGGTAACCCTAACATTGGGCAGCAAACATTGAGGGCTAATGTAGACACTTGTGGGGGTAGACATTAGTAGACACTAATGCTTTCTTCATTAGAAGCAGAGAGAAGTTCAAGATGATGTGGGATTTGGGAATGGAGGTGGTTCAAATCTACTTCAAGAT
Source organism: Ailurus styani (assembly GCA_002007465.1). Classification (NCBI taxonomy): domain Eukaryota; kingdom Metazoa; phylum Chordata; class Mammalia; order Carnivora; family Ailuridae; genus Ailurus; species Ailurus styani. Next base: position 890,438 of record LNAC01000024.1, on the reverse strand, counting down.
ATGTTTGTGAATCCTTTGAATCATCATTATTATTACTTTAAGAAAAGAGTAGTAAAATTTATCTGTGCCACTGAAATGTAAAACAGCTGTTCAGAGCTCCAGTGGAAACTGGTTCAAGGTGAACATGTTGACTCTATGGGGCTTCTATTTCAGGAGCCTCTCACCTCTTTTCCACCATACCTCTTAGTCCAGCTGCAGCCACAGTGACTTGTTCTGTGTTGGAGTCCCCAGCTGTGAGCAGAAGTCCCTGACAGCACGCATCTCAGGTTTGCCCAGTGCATGCCTTTGGCTGCCTGACCTACAGCTTCTGTTTCACAAGGTTGTGTGATATTCACAGGAACCCATTTAGTATTCACATATGTGGAATTCTGAAATTGTGTGTGTGTGTGTGTGTGTGTGTGTGTGTGTGTGTGTGTGTGTGTGGTGTTAGGAGGGAGTCCTTTGACCAATGAATAAGGACTAATGCATAAATGTCTCTTTTTCTTTGTCTCAGGCAGATGCATGAGCAAAAATGTATTTCATATGACTTCTCGTTTGATTCTTTCAATTAGAGCACCATTTTTCCCCATAGTAGCAGTGACCAGCTCCATAATGCTTTCTCATATTCCTCTCCCTTTTTCCTGTTTCAGTTCCCCTATCCCTCATTCCTGACACCTCCATCAAATTTCCTACTAAATTATTACATGTAATCCTTTGTCTCTGGCTCTGTTTTCTGGAAGAACTCAAGTTAAGACCACTTCTGTTTAAAAAACAGAAAATACAGGAGCTGTGTGGTCTAATAAAGGAATAGGGAATGGAATGAATGCTTTTTTTTTTTCACTAGAAAGTGTGAATCTCTCTATTTCTTGCTTTTTAAAATAAGTTTATGTCTTCAGGGCGCCTGGGTGGCTCAGTGGGTTAAAGCCTCTGCCTTCGGCTCAGGTCATGATCTCAGGGTCCTGGGATCGAGGCCCGCATCGGGCTCTCTGCTCGGCAGAGAGCCTGCTTCCTCCTCTCTCTCTGCCTGCCTCTCTGCCTACTTGTGATCTCTCTCTCTGTGTCAAATAAATAAATAAAATCTTTAAAAAAAATAAAATAAAATAAAATAAGTTTATGTCTTCAGTTATTTTAAAAGTGCCTCTGATATGTTGATTTCTTTAGGTGAATAGCAGTAGAACCAAGTGTGCTGTGATGGATCTTCAGTTAATTGCAGAATATACAATGAAGGGTAAAAGAATTCAGCTACTTTGAATAAAATGCTCTTATAATTAAAAATCTGTTAGGAAGAACAGTCCTAATTTTCCTTTATGTGCCTTGAAAATTTGCCAGGAATTTAAAAGTCTTCCATCATTACACATGGCTCTGGACTTTAACAGTCCCTTAGCTCCCTAGTTAATTTTATGCCCTAAGCCAAAATTACTTCTTTAGGCTTTCTTTTCTTTTTTATGTCACCTAATTTAGTAAGATTTTTGGAGATGACTATTCTGATTATGCTTTTGTTATTTAATTATGTGATCTACTGTAACAATTATGCTATTCTGAAAGCAGCTTCTGAATAGAAAACTCCTTTTGAGACTGATCTGGGAGCTTTCCAGTTTTATGCCCATCTCCTTTGATCTCAAGGTTATCCAAAGAATCCTGTAGCATTAATGGACCTCAGAGTCAAGACCAGAACTTGAGCTTCCTCTATTGGATTCAATTAGGAGAAATTATCCAATTACTACGTATATTTGCTCAGAGATTATCCACTAAGGATAACAGTTTCCCCAAGGGCAGCATCCTAAATTTTGGGGCTTCTTTGTCTTTCTGGCATTTCATTCTAGGGTTCATCTATTTGAGCTTTCTTTAGAGCAAGAAGCTGTTTAGCAAATTTCCACCGAGATACACATTTGAATGTCAAACACTTTATTCTTGCAATTGAATTATACCTCTCATTGTGAGCCTGTGAGATTGAACAGAAATCTGGCAGAAATAAACTCTATCTATATAGATCTAGTCCCAGTCACTCACTCTTGGCACCATTAAAATTGACATTGGGAAAATTATAGCACTGTGACAAAGTCTATAAGCCCATGTATGTTAATGTCAAATTGTCTGAGGCCAAATCCTGACTCTTCCACTTATTACCTGATTAGTCTGACAAAGGTTACTTAATTTCTCTAAACTTCTATGTCCACATCTGTAAGCACAGGTAATAAGTGCAACTATCTCATCAAATTGCGAGGCCCATAGGAAGCACTCACTGATAACTATTATTATTCATTATACCTGCTAATGTCAAGTGTAGTCAACTACACTAAATGCCCACAGTATCTGTGGGTTTCTTTATGGTGAATGTGAATTGTCTTTTAGATTTTTAGAAGGGAAAGAAGCAAGGAAGAGCCAAGGAAGCTTAGGGTTGAATTTAAAAATCAATGCCTTTAAGAGAAGCAGCACTATGTGTTTGTTGCTGAGCTAGAAATTCTGGGTTCAAATCCCAGCTCTGCCACTTATTAGGTCTTTATGAGCATTTGAGCTACTCAACTTCTCTGTGCTTGTTTCCTCATTCTGAAATGAAAGATAATTATAGTGTCAACCTTATAGTTGTTATGAAAGTTTAATTATTTTTTCAAGTAGTGCACGGCAGGTATGGCTTCATGGTTGCAGGACCTGTGCCACGCTCAGAGCAATCCCAGGCTTGGTTTAATGTTATGCTTTTGCTGTCCTAAAATTCTTAATTTCTTTTTATTCCTAGCGGTTTTCAGCATGCAGCTGAGTGTGTTCTGTGCTGCGGCCTCCACACATAACATTTGTGATGCCTGTGAACATAGAATTCTGGTGGACCCAAATGTGGGGGGCTTCAGCCAGGCTCAAAACAAGTATGAGGAAATGTCTTACATGTATGACCGGATAGGGAAGAGTGCTAACAGCTCCAAGAGACCACAAATTCTACTTAAAACAAAACTTTCTTTGAAGGCATAAGGAAGGCAATGGCATTCAAGAAACACAATGACCCCAACCCATTTATATTCTCTCTTACTCATGTTCCTTCCTTGTATTAGCCTACCACTTATGCTAAAAATGACACAGAAGGAAAGCGAAATAATTCATAGTTCTTTTTCCTTATTCTAGTTTGTCCTTATTCTTTAGTGAGCTGATGGTACAGAGTGTTGGCAGAATGTGCATGTATCAAAATGTGGTATAAAAACAGCTGAATTATTTTTCATGTAGTGTTTCCTGTGTCCTAGCAAGAAGGAAATACAAATGCATAGTGACCTGTAAGAAATATGAACTGTGTAATTTTGGTTATTGTATCTATAAGATGAGTGGTTTTTTTTTTTTAAGATTTTATTTATTTATTTGAGAGAGCAAGAGATAGAGCAGGAGTGGGGGGGAGGGGCAAAGGGAGAAGGAGAAGCAGGCTCACCACTAAGCAGGGAGCCCCACAGGGGGCAAGATGAGTGTTCTTATGTTTTCATTTAAAGCTGGCATTGCACAATATGAAGATGGACAATAAAATTCAGGCTAAATTTTTTAAATTAATTTTTCTTTATTTGGAGTGGCATCAACAAGTTAAAGACACCATGACAAGTGAGGAGAGAGACCATGAAAGAAATGTTCTTTATATTTTAATACCTTTTACAGCACTTTTTTTCTTGATTTTTAAACAAAGCTCTCTGTATTTTAATTCTGCACAGGTTCTTAAAAATTATGTAGCTGGGCTGTTGCCTGGTTATCATAAGTACTATGTATTTTTATGCATATGTATGTATGTATGCATATACATATCACAAAAGAGTTAGAGGCAGTTCTAGATTTTTGTATTGGAATGTTATATTCTTAAAAGGAAAATCCAGAATGTCTTTACCTGAAGAAAATTACTCAAACAGGAAAAGATGATGTACTCAGTATCTGAACCTGTCCCTGTGAGTTTTTACTTTCTTCATGGGGTAGATACACTCCTAGCTTGGAAGTTTTTCTGTTCTCCAGATGGTCCCAAGTAGCCAGATGGGCAGGGTCCATAGGACACACTTAGTTTGTTTCTTTCACCATCTCTTAGGCAATTTGCAGTGTTCCTGAAAAGAACTTTACAGCTTTCCAAACCCTTTCAAGTACATTATTTCACCCAAACCCCACAACCTTTTCGGATTAGGCAGCGGAGAAGTTAAAAAATAACGTGTGTGGCTGGCTAGTTACCAACAGCCCCTGGAGGTGCATCAGCTGCTGAGCTCATCACAACCCGGAGTCTGACCGCTCAGTCTTACAGATTCAGAAAACAGACAGTGTCAGTTTCTCAGAGCTTTATTGGACTTAGGCATGCTGATTCACATCAACTAAATCCACGGGAGAATACAGTATAGAATACAGAATACCAATGCTGCAATTTGTTGAGAGAAGTGTAACTTCCCAGCACACCAGAACATTCTCTCGCTGTAGAAAACCATCCTGGGAAGCTAGATTATCAGAAGGTAGCTTGTGAGCATGGAATCAGAACAAGGAGAGTTGGCTGGATAACTCATTTGTTTAACGGTATCAGACTCCGATAGTCTGAAAGATCTGTCTTGACAATAAGGAGAATTGGGCACGTTTGCATCATTTTATCTTCCTAGGACACTTTGTTCTCCAGTCAGTGCTGGAGGCATACTGATAATTCGTGCCTTCCTTTCTGTCATGCTCCTTGCTGACGGATTCATTTTCTGATGGACTCATTCTTTCTTGAGATATGTGATTTTTTATCAATATAGTAACAGCCAGATTCTTTTCCTTTCTGCTTCCAGCATAGGGAATACTTTTTCTTCCTTAAGGCACTTTTCATATAAAAGGGATTGCATATAACTTGTGCCAGTTTTAAGGTTTAACTCTTGGATTTGAGGACTGTACTGTTCTCACCCCTGCCTTCACTCAATACTGTCTTCATTTGACAAGCTCAGAGAATTTTATTAACTTGGTCTGAGGAAGGAATCTACATGTTTACTTCTCTTCAGGGCTTGTTTGTTTCGATGCAAGTATAATGTTCTTCCTGCTATATTGTACTATACTACATCTGCCTTCTTGAAATTTAAACACTTTAAAATTTTAAGGCAGTGTTGATTTTTTACCAAATTCCTTCACGTGACCTACCAAACGCTACAACTTTGCTTCTTAACTTGCTTTCTGACTTCATTTTCTCTTTCTCTCCTGCTCACTCCTCTTCAGCCACATTCACATGTTCTGGCCTTACAGGTGCTTTTTCCCTCTGCCTGGAATGCTCTTCCTTCAGGTATTCCCTTTGTTCTACTACTTAACTTCATTCATAAGTCCACTCAAATTCAATCCCGTGTCTAAAATTACACCGTTCTCCCTGCCTATCCCGGTTTCAGTCTTTACTTTTCCTCCTGACATTAAACGCTAAGTTATGATATCGTACCTACATTTTATGTATCTATTTTTTAACTTAACTTGTCTGACTTCCCAACTGGAATATAAGGTTCAAAGGAGCTTTCTTTGTTTTATCCACTGCTAGACCCCAGACTTTTGAATAATCTCTCCCACTTTGAACTATTGTGGAATAAAAAAGCGCATGTAGGGCACTTAGCATCAATCCTGGTCTTTACTGAGCGGATGATAAATATTACTTTGTTGGCTCATATCCATGCACTCATTGGTTCATTCAGGGAGCATCTTTTTTTGAGTGGTTACTTTGTGGACAGAGTAAGCATTCATCAAATATATGTTGAGTGAGGAGATGGATAAATGAATAATGAACTGCTGTGGGTTTCGAAAAGAGGAAAAAGTCAATTTCAGTTGGGCCAGATACCAGGAGAGGATTCATAGAGAAGGTAGCATTTAAACCAGGTGTTGAAGGGTGAGTTTGACTTATTTCTGTGGGCATAAGGATAAAAGGCACTCAATACACATTTTGCCATGTGTTCCAAACTGCGGTTTTAACATCCTAGAAAGTAAGCTCCATGAAAACAGAGTCTGTTTCTATCTAGTTCATCCTGATACACGTAGTGTAGTATCTTGATATATCCAGTGTATCTTTATATATACATATACATATATATATATACACTTTATATTATAAAAATAGATACAAACAAAAAGTAAAGTGTTACACAATTTATAAAGATGAGATTTTGATAAATATGACCCTAAAGACTCTAAGTGAGGAGGTAAGGTAGAAGTTAGACTTTTTTGTAATTATACCTATGAGGTGGTATTTGGGTTATCAGTGAGATTCAACTGTCGTTTGTCAATTTAGAAGTCCATTTTTCTCTGTAGGGGAAACTTGGAGTGATTAATATGTATACAGTTTAGAATGAATTTCAAATTACCGTAAAGTTTTATTATGGAATGTTGATGTTAGTATACTTCATAATTTTTTTTTAGAGTTCAAAAAAATATCAATGGTTAAAAAGGCTCAGAAAAATATCAATGGTTAAAAAGGTTCAGAAAGTTTAAATAGTTTCCCTCATGATGTGATGAGATCTTATTTGTCTTCTGAAGTTTTTAGTGGTTAAGCTCTGAACCATTGTAGTACCTGAGGATAATTATTAATCATGTACCTTTATGACAGGAAATTCTCTCTTGGGCATACTTCATAGACTGTGTTCCTAAACAATAGACACTGATGTTTCTTATATCTCCATTAATCATAGAGAGAAAATAGCATTTAAGCCTTTTTTTATGCAATGGCCAAGTCACTCTACTAATACGTGGCTGAAGAGGAACTTGTAGTCTGATATTATGCGTCTAAATATGATTCTTAGTTCACCTCAGCATAGCAGCCATAGCAAGGAAAGAAGGGTCTAGTTTTTCTTTGGGAGATTTTATTTCCTCCATACCTGGGCATGAGTTATCCAAGGAGCAATTTACAACCCTTTGCCTTGGGGATAACCAACTCCGAAGGCCATTTCAGCACAGCTGCAAGGAGAAACTTGCCAACTCTAAATACTTCTTTATCAATTTACCTGGCAGAGCACGAAGTGCAATTGATGCCTGACTATTTTTCAGGTAATAATTCCCTTTTAGATTCTGTACTTTCAAAACAGCATATGGCAATACTTGGTTTTACAACCATATTACAGCTAGCATGAAATGTTGATTAATTGTGCCTAATAAATCACAATTTTCCAAACCCAGTTGGGTTAGAAACCATGATATGGTTAATTATGTACACAACTCAGCCAATGCTCTTGTATTAAATAGAAAGGTGTAGCAATAGATGGATTGGATATCACATTCTATTTTATTTCTTTCCAAACTAGTGGTACTTATAAAAATAGTATAAAACACATGAGATTTTATTAGGCTTTTTTGAAGATTGTAATTCCTTGAAATTCCAACCTGAGGTAGGTTATCTTTTGCAGCGTCATGGTGTATGCACAGTTCATTTGACTTCAGATATGGTGCTAAAAACAAGGGTTGGTCAATAAACTCGGAAATTCTGTATGAACTTTAAAAACAAGTGAAATGGGGCACAAAAGAGGGCCAGTACTGGATTAGATTATAACTTCAGAGCCTGAGAAGCAGGCAAAGAAGAGGAAAGGCAGATGTTCTCCTTGGCATATCTTTACTATTTGGTATGGCAGCCCCTTGAATATCCACAGTTTTGCCTTTTGGATGTTTCCTCTTTGTTTTGATATTTACAGATTAATTCAAGAAGATGAAAGGTACCATGAAACCATAGTACCCTACACCTGTTTCTAGTTTTCATCTACTTATTCAACAAACATTTTTAATGCATTTATTCATACAAGGTACTATAGATGTGGGTTGGGGGAGATGAAAAAGTCATTTTTCTTCAGTGAATTTTCTCTTTGATAATCCTCAGTGGTAACTCTCTGTGGTGGTAATTTTATGTGTCAACCTGGCTAGGCCACAATATCCAGATATATGATGAACCACTGGTCTGAATGTTCCTGTGAACATTTTTTTTTTTTTAAAGATGAGACTAATATTTAAATTAGTAGACTTTGAGTAAAACGGTTTACCCTCCATAATGTGGTAATGCAGATGGGGCCACATTCAGTCAGTTGAAGACCTTAATAGGAAACCGTTGACCTTCCTGAAGGAGAAGTAGTTCTGTCAGCAAGCTGCCTTTGTACTTGGACTGCAACTCTTCAATGGGTCTCCAGCTTGTTGGGTTATTCTTCAGATTTGGACTTGCCAGCCTCTACAATCATGTAAGCCATTCCCTTAAAAGAAATTGCTCTCTGTATACACACACATGTATATATACACACATATATACATATACATATTTAAGTATATATATATATTTAAGTACACACACACACACACACACACACACACACACACACACACACATCCTGTTGGTCTGTTTCTTTGGAGAGCCCTAATACACCATCTGTGGGACAGGCAGGAATCATCACTAATGAAGTGAAAGCTTGTTTTAAGTGATCTCTTTTAGACAACTTTAATCTTGTTTTAGATATTGCTTTACAAATTTATTATGATATATGAAATTCAGAGGAATTTCACATGAATTTTCCCATTTGTGGGTGTTTTTAAAAGATTTTATTTATTTATTTATTTATTTATTTATTTATTTATTTATTTGAGAGAGAGAGAGAGAGAGAGCGAGCACATGCAAGGGGAACAGCAGAGGGAGAGGGAGAAGCAGACCCTCCACTGAGCAGGGAGCCCAACACAGGACCCTGAGATCATGACCTGAGCCAAAGTCAGATGCCTAAACAACTCAGCCACCCAGGCATCCACCTTTTGTGGTTTATAAAACTTGTGATGGAAAATTAGGATGGAGCACAATTAACCTCATTTTATAGACTTGAAGTACTGCCCAGAGTTTATTACTTATTCAAAGTTAGCCGTGAAGTGATAGCATTTGCTTTAGTATTCAGATTTCCTTTCTCATAGGGTAGTAATCTTTGCATGACATGTTACTGCATCTTTGGGATATGAGAATGTTAAGTCATGGCAGAAGAAATGTGTGTATTAAGCAGTGTTATATCAGAATAATGCATACTGAAAAAAACTTATAAGAGTTGTAAGAAAAAAACATTTAAAAAAATCTATAACTTATATAGGGGAACAGCAGTTCAAGCTCAGAGAAAGATGTATTTCTAATACCTCAGTGGGACATAGTAATATTTTAAGGTCTTGGAAATCAAGAATAATAAGCAATACTTAGTTAGATATATTTAGAGTACCAGGCTCTCGTTCTGCACACAGCTCAGCCCAGTGTTGATCTTTAACCGTGGTTAGTAGCACATTGGGTACACTTCTTCTAAGGTAGCCATCTCTGAAAAAGTCACAGACTTGCCTTAGCTTGGTGAAAATCTAATATGAGACAATAAAATAAGAAAGACATAAATAATTTAAACGCATAGATTGTCCTATCCAAAGTGAACACTTTTTAATTTCCACTCAAGTGGCTTCATGTTCCTCTTGCATTCTCTTATGGTGTTTAAACTTGGCTTTGGCTGTGGAGGTTTAAAAATATCATTGTTAATTATGTCTCATTTTTGATTGAAGAATTGAGGGATTATAAAGCAGCTAACATTTGGCATAGACAAGGGAAGTGAGTTGATCCATATGTGCTGTTTGGTTAGCAGCTGTCAGTGATTGGACCCGATCATCTCCTGGCCACATCCTGGCCAGAGAGGATGGGGGTACAGAGAGGATGCTCAGGAAGTCATTCCTGCACGTGTGAATGGATACCGTATGTCTGTGCTCCTGCTGGGGCATACTCTTCACTTCACACACAGGATAAGCTGGGCAGTAGGGACTTGGAAAATTAGCCTTATTAAGTCAAAATGGCTCCCGGTGATGTCCTGCTTGAAGTTGAGGGACAGTGGCAGAACCTAAAATACCTTCCTCTGGATGTGTGTCCTTCATCTACAAAACTGACAGGAATTCTTCGGGTTAGGGCCCATTCAAATTCCATGGTTGGTTGTTAGCAGCCTCCTACACCAGGCATAAATAATGTTTTCTAGATACATTAGCATAATTAGAATTCTTTTTATGGCCAAGGGGAAGTGGGCCATTCCTCTCCCTTTGTGATGCTGATCAGCCTCCCACTCAGCTTTTGCAGCTATTGTGAGTACACCTCAAAATGGATTAGATCTGAACACAACCTGTCACAGGCAGTTGAGAAAGGGTTATTAGGTGACAAGTGAATTCCTGTCTGAAGGAGGACATTTGCTGGGTGAGAAGCACACTGCATCCCCAGTGAGGAGACCTAGATTCTACTCCACAAAGCTGTATGGGGTTTGCAGGATGACTTGTCTCTCCAACCTTAATTTCCTTTTCTATAATTGAAGAGGTTGGTTTAAGTACTCTTCAGAGTTACCTCCAGCTAAATGACCTCATGGTTTGTTAAAGGATTTTCTAGAGGAGTGTTAACTGCACATGTTAGAATCTGAGGTCTTGAAATTGAGTTCAGGTTTTTAAATTTGGAGCTGATCAAACCTTTACAGGCACTGTCTCCACTACACACAGTATATATTTTGGTATTTTGCAAACTCATCTGTAAAACTGGCAAAACAATAGTTCCTTCCTCATAATGTTGTTGCGAAGATTAAATTATATGACACATTTGAAATGGATAGTAAACAGCCAGGCTCATGGTAACACTAAATTAGTAGTGCTTATTAGGAGAGAGGGAGGTAAAGAGAGAAGAGAGAGATTATTATCAAACATTCAAAGTCAACTGACATTTTAACTTTCAGTGAGAAGTGAAATGCAGTGAAAAAGAATTGAGTCTGAGCCTTATAGTGCAGCTGAGTTATCACTGACCTGCAGACAAAGTATGAGTGCGGAAGAGTCAATTTCTGTTTCTAAGCAAAAGGAATATTTAAGGTGATTTTAACGATCAAGAAAGATACTCTTTTTTTTTTTTTTTTTGACACAGAGAGAGAGATTACAAGTAGGCAGAGAGGCAGGCAGAGAAACAGGGAGAGGAGGAAGCAGGCTCCCTGCCGAGCAGAGAGCCTGATGCGGGCCTGGATCCCAGGACCCTGGGATCATGACCTGAGCCGAAGGCAGAGGCTTTAACCCACTGAGCCACCCAGGCGCCCAAGAAAGATGCTCTTTGCTTAGGTGCCACAGCAGGCATTCACCTGTAAATACTTCTTTAAACTTGAAAAGATCATAAATCCACATAATTATTTTAGAGGGAGAATTATTTACATGTGTGTGTAAATGATTGTGCGTTTGTCACTGTGTTTATCAATTATTATTGTTTTTACCGTTTTTTTCAGAGGATGCATGCTTTCAAGTTTGAAAAAATGAGAAGAGAAATAGTTTTCTCTCTGGCCTCATTTATCTTTTTTTCCCCCCACAATCTCCTTAAACTTCTCCTACTACATTTAGCTATTTTTATTAGTTTCTTACATATTTTTTCATGTTCTTTATCCATACTTAGTTCTTCCCTTTTGTTTTCGTAAGTAGCATATTCTGTGCCTTTCAAAACCTTGCTCTCGATTTAATTCTATATCCTGTCTTTCCATAGTAGTGGAACAGATTATATTTTCCAGAAATGGCAGCAGCAATAGTTCCCATCCCACCTGTTCTCTTTCCGATATGACTTAGACATTCCTCCCATCAAAGACATGAGTCAAATGTAACCATGAAGGAAATGACACTGGGTGACAAAGCTAGGACAAAGAAAGCAATGCAGCTTCCTCCTGGCTTCCCTTTTAGGATGTTCCTCTTGAAACCCAGCGACTAGGCTGTAAGGAGCTTAAGAAGTCACATGGAGAGGCCATGGGTAGGTACTGTAGCTTCAACTGCAGCTGAGGCTGCAAAGCTGGTAATCCTCACCATTGTGTGAGCCGACCTTCCCAGTTCTTCAGCCTCTAGCAGTGGAGTTAGTTCCTAGCCTTCACACCTTCCCAGGTGAGGCCCCCACACCTGGTAGAAAAGAGGTAAGGTATCCCTACGGTGCCCTTTCTGATTTATTGACCCAGATAATCTATGAGAATAATAAAGTGGTTGTTGTTTTACATCATGAAATTTGGGATGGTTTGTTATGTGGCAACAGTAACTAGAAAAGAGAGTTTCTGGATTTTTCTTTTGCAGCTTTGTAGTTTTCTGTTATAGAGCTCTACTATATTTGACTATATCCCAGTAGCTAATGATTTGAATGAATACAATTTTTTGCTTTTGAAAAAAAACTCTAATAAATAACCTTATAAATATATCATTTTAAATAGATGCAAGCATATTTATGAGTACATTTCCTGATTTCTGGGATTTCTGGGGTAAGGGTAAATGAATTTTTAAGTTTGATTGACATTTTTGTATTGGCCTCTATAGGGGCTCTATGAATTTATACTCATATCTGTAGTGACTAAAACGGTTGGTCTCAATATAGTCTTGCTACTGAGAAAACTGTTTTTCTCTATTCTAATAAGTAAATAATGGTGTCTCATGCTTATAATTTGCATTTCTTTTATCATGTGTAAATTTGAGCAAGTTTTTTTGTATGAATATCCTTTAATGTAAACTACCTCTTTAGACTTTATTTCAATTTCTACATGCTTATACATATTAAGCAAATTAGTCCTGTACTTACAAAATGACTTACAGATATTTTTCTTATTTGTCATTTTTTGACTCTCCTTACAATATTTTGTGTGATATTGAAGATTTTCATTTTTATGCAAAGTTATCAATCTTTTCTTAGATGGCTTCTGGATTTTGAGTCTTAATTAAAATGTACCTTCTCTCCCCAATGTAATCAAGCATTTCTCCATCAGTATATTTCATGATATATGTGTTTTATATATTACATATATAAATATATCTAACAATCTTATTTGTAAATATTAATAATATAGAAATTCTCCATCATTACATTTCATAAAGAAATATATATTTCATACAGAAATATACATCTCATAAAGAAATATATCAGTTTTATATATAAACATGTCAGTTATATATATACTAGTTTTATAGTACTATACAAATTAGTAAATCAGTTGTATTTATTTATGTAATTATAAAATATCCATTGAATACTATCGATTGCTATACATTAAATACTAGGTAAGGAGTTTTTAAAAAATTAAAAATGGTTGTTGAGGAATGCAACATCAGTAAGAAGGTAGAATAACGATTTTCAGTTCTCATTCTGTCTCCCATTTCCTCCAGAAACTTTTTTTGATGAAGACCCATAGAGAAGAATGTCTTTGTGGGAGCCTGGGAGTCCAGCAGAAAGGTCCCAGCACACCCTTGGAGGAAATTCCAAGAATAGATACACTGCAGTGGGTAAGAAGAACAGTTTCACTTTACCTGCATCACTCCTCCCCTAAGGTGGCAGAGCTCAGTGCCAAGAGAGACCCTCTGGGCCATCGTTTCTCCCATAGGACGAAATGAGATTGTAGTGAGTGCCTGGCTTTCCCAGCCATGGTGGCAATGCCTGAGAAGGTCACTACTTCCTCACCCCTCACTACTTCCTCCAGAGCACTGAGGGGGATGGGAATGGCCGAAGTCAAGCCTCTTAGGAGCTGGGAAAAGGGTGGGGGCTCACAGCAACCAGGTTACAGAATTCAACAAAGGCCATGTTTTCCACTAATTATCTGGCAAACTTCACCCAGTAGCCTGCTCACAAAACTGCTATGATGCCTCATCTGTTGATCGCCCCGCTCCCAACTGATTAACCTATGTGTACTCCTAGCCCTCCACATATCCTCCCTCCCTGTAGCCAGAGCTGTGTGTGTAGCTCATTGAGGGCTCTTGGGAGCCTCTGTAGATTGTGTGTGAGCTCACACTGGCAGCCAGTTCAGTTCTGCTGGTTTGGGGGAAGGTGCTTATCTTTGAATACTTCAGGCCACTGCTCTAGGGAAAATAAACAGGAGGGCCTCAGCATCTGGCCTGGCTTTTTGGGATTGAGAGAAAGCACGCAATCCTAAAATTTACCCCCTAAGAGGGATAAACTTGTCTCCTCTTGGCATCAGATGGCAGCTAGGAGAAGCAGCTGGAAGTTTGGGCAGGAACTCCTGGGAGGAGAGGCCGGTGTGAATGGGGTTACCAAAAAAGGGAAGGAGGTAGGAGGGGAACTAGAAATAGGGTGGCTTAGGAGAGGATCTCCTACTAATATGCCTCTTCAAATAAGGCAAAAAAAAAAAAAAAGAACAAAACAGCTCAGCTTGGAAATGCAGTTCTTAAGAGGGAGATTTATACTGGTAAACACCAACATTAAGAAAAGAAAGGTTGTGGGGCCTCTGGGTGGCTCAGTTGGTTAAGGTCCAACTCTTGATTTAGACTCAGGTCATGATCCATGATCTCAGGGTTGTGAGATTTAACCCCACATTAAGCATCATGCTGGGCATGGAGTCTGCTTAAGATTCTCTTTGTTCTTCTCCCTCTGCCTGAAACCCCCTCTCGGCTCCCACTCTAAAAAAAATATAAAGTTCTCAAATAAGCAATTTAACTTTCCAACTCAAGAAACTAGAGGAAAAAAAGAAAAAGCTGAGCCCAAAATAAGCAGGAGGAAAGAAATAATACAGATTAGAGCAAAAATGCATTAGAGATTGGAAAAATAGAAAAGATAATGAAACTGGAGCTGGTGTTTTTAACCCACTGAGCCACCCAGGCGCCCTAGAGCTGGTGTTTTTGAAAAAATAAACTTGACAAGCCTCTAGCTAGACTAATTAAGACAAAAAGACTTACAAAAAAATTGTAGGAACAAGAGAGACATTATAACTGATACCATAGAAATACGAAGGATCATAAGAGACTACTATGAACAATTATACATCAATAAATATGATAACCTAGAAAATAAATGTATTCCTGGAAATTCACTGAATTAAGAAGAAATATAAAGTCTGACAACATCAATAAAGAATAAAGAGATTGAAGCATAATCAAAAACTTCCTGACAAAGAAAAGCCCAGAACCAGATGGCCTCACTGATGAATTCTACCAACGTTTAAGGAAGAATTAATAACAGCCCTTCTCAAGTTCTTTCAAAAAACTGAAGAGGTGGGAATACTTTCGAAGTCTTTTTATAAGACCAGCATTGTCCTCATCAGCATGTCCTGACACCAAAGCCAGACAAGCATACCACAAGAGAATGATATTATAGGCCGATATCCCTGATGAACATAGATGCAAAAATCCTCAACAAAATGGTACCATATTGAATTGAACAGCACATTAAAAGGATCATGCACGACGATCAAGTGGGATTTATATCAGGAATGCAAGGATGGTTCAAAATAAGCAAGTCAGTGTGATACAACACATTTACAGATTGAAGAATAGCAATCCTATGATCATCTCAATAGATGCAGAAAAAGCATTTGACAAAATTAAACATATTTTCATGATAAAAATTCTCAACAAATTATGTTTAGAAGAATTTACCTCACCATAAATAAGCCATGTATAAGAAGACCACAGCTAACATCATACTCAATAGTGAAAAGCTATTTTCTCTAAGATCAGAAGTAAGACAAGGGTGCTCACTTTCAACACTTCCATTCAACTGGTACTGGATGTCCTAGCAAGAGCAATTAGGCAAGAAAAAGAAATAAAAGTTACCAAATATGAAAAGAAGAAGCAAAATTGTCTCTGTTTCTGAATCATATAATCTTATATATAGAAGACCCTAAAGATGTCACTAAGACTGTTAGAACTAATAAGCTAATTCAGTAAAGTTGCTCCTTCACTGAGGTGAATCCTGCTCTGACATTTTAATTGTGCTGAGAAGGAACACACTGTGAGGTGCTAGCAATAATTCTCCAGTGGTATTCCAGGAGTCCTGGGCTCTGGTTTCAGCTTTGGCATCACTGAACATGACATAACCTGAGTGTCGATATTCTCATCTGTTAAATGGGGAGATACACACACACACACACACTTATTTAATTTTTATTTAAATAATTAATTTATACTTATTTTATTTTTTATTTTTTATTGAAGTATGTTCAATAAATACTTCAATACTTTTATCGAAGTATGTTCAGTACAATGTTACATTAGTTTCAGGTGTACAACATAATGATTTGACAAGTCAGTATGTTATGCTGTGCTCACCACCAGTGCAACTACTGTATGTCACCACACAACACTAATAGAGTACTATTGACTATATTCCCTATGCTGTAACTTTTATTCTAGTGACTTATTCATTCCATAACTGGAAGCTTCTTTCTCAAAATGTAGATATTATTGACTACCTCATAGGGATGCTCTGAGAAGTAAATAGTGGATGATGTGTGTGCATAACAAATGGTAATAAATGTAGTTTTTGTTCCCACTTTAGAGATTTGTTGATTCTGTGCTACACGAACACTAAACCGGACCACTAAACACTAACCACTTAAACAGAAAGCCCAGTTCTGAAGAAAAATTGGAAGGAGACTTGAAAGCTTCTGCCACTTGGCTCCAGAGCCTTGGTTCCAAGGATAGTAGCAGGTTGACTGTCCAGGGAGATTATGTTTCTTGATATTCATTGGTTTTTGTAGTTTTCATGATTTATTTAATAATTTAGATTTTATTTTTGGTAATAACCAATTATTTAAGAATTGCCTATATGGGAGAAAATGAGCAGTTGTGTGCATAAATTATACTTTTGGACTTCTCTTATAACCTATGGCTAAAGTCACCTTGGGTAGGCGTACACACAGACTCCTGTTGTTTTATCTTCTGTAAAGGAATTTTATTCAGTATTCTTTCTTCCCTTCCCTTCCTTCACTTCTAATATCTTAGAAGACTAAGGGAATTGGCAAATGTTGGCAGGCTCCTACTTAGATACCCTATCACCTTTCACTAAACTGGTGTGGTGTTTGTGCTTAGTTATCTTTTTTATTCTGTAATCTGCAGTTGTTGTAAACCCTTGATGCAACACTATATGGGTCTATAAGAGCATATTCTTGGCTGGAAAATAATTGCATGGTCCATTTTACACTTGACATTTTACAGAAGTAAGTACCCTTCTCCCAAGGACAGGAGGAAGAAGGGGAAAGAGGAATGAATCAGAGAGAGACCTGAAGGGCACTGGGTTTTTAGGAAGCACTAGACAGTCTGGCTGCTTTATCAGAGCCTCAGGCTGGGGGCTGAGAGCAATAAATGAGTTCCACACACTTCAAAGGACTTGGCCTGGGGATATGTTAATTTGATAAAGGATTCTTCCTGATCCTATCTTTTCCTCCCTCAAGTAGTCTCCCTCTAAAACACCTAGGTTTTGAACTGGATTTCTGTGTCTGCGTGGGCAATAGTATTCCTTAAACCTTAGCCATTTTTCACTCCTTGGACCAGGAGAGTATAAGTATTTTTAAAGAGTGGAGTAATCCATAAAGCAACTAATGTTTTTCTTCTTTTTAACTCCAAACTCCCTCGGGGGCCCAGTTCTTTCCTAACATTGAATGAAAATGTGGGAAGTTTCCATATTTTTTCTAGTTTCCCCATATAGTAAACAAAACAAAACAAAGCAAAACAAAACCTCAGTGCACAGTCAGTCCCAAGAACAGTAATTAGATTGTCAACTCCAGGGATAATAAAAATTCCTTACTTAATTCTGAGTCCGCACATCTCCCTTCCTTCAGTTGGGGACCTGCCGTGGTGGGTGCTGGGATGTTTATTCTCTTTCTCTCATCCCATGTGTTGTCTTTCTCCTCATCTGTTCCTTCTCACTTGGCAGCCCCTGGCTCCAGCAAGGTCAGAAGTAGGGCGTGGAGGCGTGGTAGGTGGTAGAAAACATTTCTGTTGGTTAATACTCTTTTGAATTGGCATGGTGCCCTTCCTGGGCTTGATAGTTGCTCACAGCTGATGCCCTCTCATGGGCTACTTGCAGATGTTTTCGGAAAACACCACGTCCCCCAAAAGGACCCACTTCTTAGGAGGGGGTGAGGTATCTCCTTGGACTGGCCACTTAAATTAAAGCTTCTTGAACAGAAAGTCAAGTTACCCGAGGGTTGATCCTGCTAAGTGGTTCGTATGTTGGCCCTTGGCATAGATTACTTTGCTGTTGGCCTTTGGGGCTTAATCCCATATCAACACCCTGTTGTGTTAGAATGAGGAAAACGAAGGCAGGAATGTAGCACAGTTATTAAAAGCAAAGGGTTTGTTAAAGTCCTGGTTCCCAAATTAAATAGCTGTGTGACTTTGAGTGACTTACTTAACCTCTCTGCGCCTCCATGTCTTTGTCTGTAAAGAGGAATGATAATATCTAATTCAGATGCTTGTTATGTTGATGGGATGATTCAAAGATCCAGCACATAAACACACTCACCCAACATGTGGTTTGACATCTCATCTACGATTTCTTAGCAATGAGGTCCTGGATTTTCCCTGGGCTCTGAGAAGAAGCAGGTGGTTCAAAACTAGACTCACCTTTACATGCTCTGGAGCAGTTATGAAACCAGTTTTCAAAAACTCGCCAACCAGCTATTTAAGAAGAGCTCCTTATAGGAGGGCCATGTTTGCAGTATCTAAACTGTCTTCCTGTATAATTTCTCATGTCATCTTCAAGATACTTCTGTAAGCAGGCCAAAAAAAAAAAAAAAAGAAGGTCTAAGGTATAATTTTCCTCTCTTTACAAATGAGGTCACAGTGACAGTGCTGGACTCAAAACCTAGGTCTCAGACTTCCCAGTGCTCCTCAGGCTGCATTGGCTCTCCTCTTCTGTCATAACACTGTTTGTCAAATGGGCCCGGCAGTAGGTGGCAGGGATGTTATTCCCTGTGGTGGCACTTGGGTGGGAGGCCTTCGAAGAGAGAAGAGTTTCTTGCACAGGTTTTCATCTGCGCAGGTGGCCTCCCAAGTGAGTGGGCAGGAATGCCTCTGGTGAGGGACAGGCCTGCTCTGTCCCATTAGGGAGCTGTCTCGCCTTTCCTTTAGACGGCACCAGTTTCTCTAAAAATCACCCCGTCGACATCCCATTAACAGAGCAGAACATGTTGATATCCAGCTGTTGCTTTCATTACCAATTTGTTTTAATTGGTCTCACATTGTTTTCCCCCTCACTTTTTTGTACTGTGTTGGTTTAACTCTGCCTGCAGCCCGCCTGGCTTTGAGCTGTAAACCTTTTATGAGGGGAACTTGCTGATGTGTGGAAAGTCACAGGCAGCTGGCTGGGCCTGGCCGGCAAGTCTGGAACATTCCAGCCCAGACCTTAACCATTCTGTGATTTTGTTTGCTCTTTCAACATCTCCTTTTTCAAACTGCAATCCCTAAAAATTTGGAGAAGGAATACTTCTCTGGGCAGATCTCTAACAACATTTATTCTTAATGCACAAATAACATATTGTTAAACGGAGTATTAGGGTGGAGTTTGTAGTGAAGAATGTGTGGCAGTTCTTGCTGTTGGAAAAACATTTGAGTGATCACGAGGAGGACATTTTGCTCTAGTCGGTGTAATGAATTAACAACTGAGCAGTGGCCCAGTGCAGACAGTGCCCTTGGAGGAGGACAGAAGTCCAGATGGTGGGCTGTGATCCAGAAGTTTGGGCATCAGTCAAGAATGCAAGGTGATTACAAGGTGGCCAAGAGGTAGATGGCAACCTGTTTACAAAAGGCCTTTGGTTGTATCTGCCAGTGGTAACTGCTTGCTTGGTGTCACAAGTAGTTGAGATAGCAATTTGCTTTATCTATAAAGAATCGTAAGGTAGAACTTACTCATTTCCCACAGCTTAGCTTTGATTCTCAGTTACACTCAACCTGAGCTTTTCTAAAGGGAAAAAAGAACACACACACACACACACACACACACACACACACACACACACACAGAGCAAAACCGGGGAGACCAGCTTCCATTAAGAACCAATAATTTATTTGTGTGTTTAACAAATATTTATTTAGTAACTACCATCTTTCAAGTACTGTTATATTTGCACCTAACAGAATAAAACCTTCTTTTTCAGGAGGATTTATTTAAAACATCAAAAATTCTTGCAATAAAAGATAAATAGGTTTTATTCTTTTAGATGCAAATTAGCAGTCTATTATTCTCATGTTCACTAAATAAATATCCCATTGCAAATTGACAAAAGCAGACTCCTTTCTTTAAGTTTTTTGTCTTGAAAATTATGTGATTAGTCTAGTTTGACACATATGATACAAAAAAAATTAGATCCTAATGGAAGACACAGAATTTATTTATTTATCCTGCATGGGCTCCCAGCCATCTTTTCTTGGGCAGTTGTACAGACAGTGTTTAATTCTCTCAGTGATGTGTGACAATGTGTGTGGAGTACTGTCAGCTAGAGAAGCTCACTTCCTCCTTGGTCTCCAGAGTTTTTATTGAGGGTTGGTCTGGTAGGCATAGAGCAGTCACGTGGCTGACCTTAGTTCATAGTTTCTAGACCCTTCCAGAGTTTAAACTGATACTCTGTGGCCCAAGGTCCCAGTCATAAGCCATATTGTTAGCACAGACTATGTGGAATGACCCAAGGCCCTAGGTGAACAAAGGTACTCTTCTCAGGAGGGATATTTCAAGGGCTTGGAGGTTACCTTCCAGAGTTAGTCAGAGGCCAGACTTTTCTTTGGAATGTGCGTGATTTGAACATCCCAGAGCTACTGAGGCACATTTTTCTTGCGGTCAGCATGCCAGGGAGGGGTCCTTACCCAAAATGTCTTCTCACAGGACACAAGAACAGTTTTGTCAGTGAGATTATCAGATGATGATTGGCCCCTGGATAGTCTGGGTTAGGTGTCACCTATTCAAAGAAGTTGTCAGGAGAGCCAGCTGCAGTGCACATGGGGGCCATTGGAGCCTTGGGCAGCTGAGTTTGGGAAACCTTCATTGTACTGTAAAGGTCTAGATGAAAATATGAGGTAATGTTCATCTGAAACCGTCAAAATTATAAACTCTCCTAAATTAGCTTGAAAACTCATCAGTATGATAAAGACTTTAGTCTTCCTATAGCACAGCGATTGAGACTAGGTGATTATTTATAACCTTGCCCAAATGTCCCTGGGTAACAGGATAGGTAAAACCAAAGCAGTGTGACACATTTGGAAGTTGCTGAGTTGAATATCTGATGTAAACAAAACCTTCCAAAGCTGTGATTGAATACTAGGATTAGTCCCTCAGTACGTTGGCTTCCCCCCCCAGATAGGCTAAAGTTTTATAAATGTGACCTCAGTACTAAATAAAATTCATCCTAATTAAAGAGATTTTCTAATGATAATAAAATCCTGAGACGAAACTTTGGGCATGATATTCCCTAAGGAGCTGAGCCACATTTAGTGTATACTGCCAAATATTTTTGAGGTTGGATGGCTCAGGGGCTCATTATCAATGGCTTTTCATCTGTTCTTTTTGAATCATTGATTTCCTTTGTTGGATTTAGACTCTGTTTGTATTCTCTTGACACTCATATAACAAAAGATGCCTGATTTAGCAGTGCTGTTTGTTAGAAAAATCCAACGTCAGGTGAGTTATTCCACCTGTTTAACCCCCTCTGTTCTTCACTTTTGTGTGCAATGTGTTCTCTCCAGTGGGGTTGCCCTCAATCAGTGTGGGCCTTGCTTTCCACTCGAAAAGTAAAGGTTCATTTCTATTCTCAACAGTTCCTCAGGCTTTCTCTGTACCTACTTCCTTCTCTGGTTCCCCCCACAACCATCCTTATCCAATCTCCCATTGAGGACTTTTAAATCATCAAGGTGAAAAGCAAGAATAAGTCTCAGAATGAAAACCTTAGATCTATTATCACGTAATTCCTTGCCAAGAATTTCCCAAACCACTGAGGCGTAACACTTGCTCATTTTTATTGCTTAGTTGTGCTATTCTACTTTTTCAATAACTTTGCATCAGGTATATACATGTGCCATATATTTTTATATCTTTACTTTACTTTTATTATGTCAATTACTGAAAGGTCATTCAAATTTTCAGCTGAACCAACCTATCTGAAAGGCATGTGCTGCTAGAAGTTTGTTTAAAATTAAAAGGTTTGTTCTTTTCCTTTTTAAATGGAAGGCAAGGGATTAACTATAGTAGCCAGTTGGGGTTTTCTTTAATTCTAGAAGTAGAGAACATATGTACATGGTAAACTTTGAGTGGTAAGAGAGTCACACATTTCTAAGGTAAAAATAGTTAAGTTGGCAGACTATGGTGCTATTTATAGTCTTTATCACTGAGTGTATCTGATGTTAATTATGTTAAATGTCAGATGTTAAATCCAGAGGACTGCTCTCAATTATGGACTTGATCTATTTTTACTGGATAATCAAATATAAGAAAGCTGAGTTTTACATTC
Source organism: Ailurus styani (assembly GCA_002007465.1). Classification (NCBI taxonomy): domain Eukaryota; kingdom Metazoa; phylum Chordata; class Mammalia; order Carnivora; family Ailuridae; genus Ailurus; species Ailurus styani. Next base: position 868,296 of record LNAC01000024.1, on the reverse strand, counting down.
TTAACAAGCATAGATAAAATTTTTAGTAATATTCCAAATTAACTGGGTGGCTCCAGTCACCAGCATCTGGGAGACACTGCAGGTAGATAAGTGTAGACAAGCTCTAGGGAAAGGCAACTGACATTCAGTCCTTCACTTGCCATCTCCAAGCTTTTTGGTTAATTGTTCAACTTCTTTAAGACCGGTTTCTCTCATCAGTAAAATAAGGATGGTAGTTACATTTGTTTCAGATAGTTACATTTATTTCTTACGAAAATATCCATGTATTTAACACATTGCCTAGCATGTACGAAGTACTTGAAAAATACAGTTATTTCTTCTTGTAGGCAAAATCAGGATTATTTTTTAGCACAACTTTCACAGTTGAATTAATTGAGGACTATCGGAAAACATTTTGTCTGTCAGTTCTCACTTACCAAGGCAGACACATGAAGGCAGTTGTTTAAGATGCTTCTGCTTATCAAAATTTATCTAGCTAGCCAGTCTTTAGAGGTGGTTAATTCATCTGGTAACATCCACCCCAAATACTTATATTTTTCAGGACATGGTTGACACTTACGTGTGAATATGATGCAGAACTTGAGAACCTCAGTCCCTGGCTCAAAACAAGTCAAAGCTCTTTCCTAGAAATAATGCTGAAATATTGATTTTACTTATTTATTGATTGATTGACAGGTGCTTTTTTTAAATTAATTTTTTTATTTTAACAAAATCAGAGCAGCAATCAATGAAATAGAAACCAAAAGAACAGTAAAACAGATCAATGAAACTAGGAGCTGGTTCTTTGATTTATTTTTATAGCTGCAAGCATTGCTTTCCTTTGAGAGTTGATTTAAAGTCTCTGTCTAGTATATCCAATGTCTGGCCTTCCTCAGAGAGTGTTTCTGTGTGTGTATGAATGTATGTATATGTGTATGAATGTAGGTATGTATATGTCCCTCCATCCATCCATCCATCCATCCATCCATCCATCCATCCATCCTTTGAATGGGCCATACTTTCCTGTTTATTTATATGCTTTGTGATTTTTCTTGGTTGAAAACTAGACAGTTAAATATAATGATATGGTAACTTTGGAAATAAGATTCTCCTTCCTTACAGTTTGCTATTCCTTGATTATTGAAGGTTGCGATCATCTGTTTAGTTACTTTTCCAAACTACTTTTGCAATAACTGTAATTCCTCGTGATGTGTGATCACTGAGCACTATTAGCTGGTTATTGTGCCTGAGATTTTCTTGTAATCCAAGAGCTCAAACAAACAAACACCTCTCCCAGTCTTTGCAGATTGGCTCTGTGCTGCGGCACTTCTTTAACACTTAGCCAGGCCATTTACGACTTTGTCATAGCCTTCACTTCTTGTTTTCACTGAACCTAAAGATCTGCTGAAGGTAAAAGCTTAGGGTCTCCACAGGTATTTTATGAACATGTATTCTGCCCCAAGCATGAGCATGGCTTCCTAAGTTCCTGCGTATACATGGATAGTTTTGAAAGTGCCAATACCCCAAGGAAACATTGTCCCCAGCTTTTCCTCCTAGGCTTTAGGCTGTATATTCTATGTCTCGGCCATAGCCCTTTATCCCAGGTGGCTGTGAATTTTCCATTCATCTCACAATGTTTCAATGACTATATTAGCTGTTCACAGTTTATTCTGCACCACCAAACATACAGCCTTGAAGTCCACAAAGAAAAAAGCAATCACACATGGAGTTTCATAAAATTGTCATATTTTTATATTTTTTGAGTTTTTGCCTTTTCCCCACTGAGACTTACTCTACTAGCTGGTTTCTTAGCACCATTACATTTTCCATGCTTCAGAGTCTCTGACACCCCTGAGAGACTTTCCATCCAAGATCACTTCATGGATAAGGGCCTGCCATGTTTTCCTAGACAGCCATGGGCAAAGGGCTATGGTCTTTCTGTACCATGGTGGAAACCAGGGAATACTCCCTTACCTCCTTTTTACATCCTAACTTTGGGTAGGTGCTTTTACTTCTAATGGATTTTTCTTTTTAATACCTCCTTGTTATGTAAATTTGTCCATGTGATACACCTCCCGGTCTATCATTTTTTCTTCCTTTTTGTTCGCAAGCCGCTTAAAGACTTCTTTATTTTTAAGAGGCTTAGAAAAACTTGCTTTTGTTTCAAAACTGAAACTTCATGAGTACTTAGTCAGCAAAGAACTGAGTAATCTTTAAGGTCAAGAACAACAACAACAAAAATGCAGACAATAATCAGAGATTTTACTTAACTGTTACCACACAGATTCCCCTGTGATTTTTATCAGGTTGCAACACATTATGTTAGGAGGTGAATCCTGAAAAAAACTCCTCTAAAGGACTCCTCTTTAATATCTCACCCTCTTCTAGGTAGGAGTTGTTTGATGAATCTGGTAATGTCCACACTAACATATTTTTATAGTGGTTAACAAACATTCAGGTGCCTTCACAAACATGATTTCATTGTATCCTCACAACCAGTAGTGAGATAAGTCTTATTATCACCATCACCACCCTCCCATTTTCTTTGAATATCTTTTCAGTGAAGAAACCAGTTTTCCTTCAGGGAGAAGATAGGCACTGATACTGACTCCTGTCCAGACCTTTTTTCTCTTTCTTACTGCCCTCTCCAGTCAACTTTCCCTGACTTTTCCAGCTGACTCTGCTCAGTGAACATTCCTCTCAAGGGGCCAGTGGTTCTTAACACAGACTACATATTAAAATTACTCTAGGAGTTCCTTAAAAAAAATCACTTTGTGTCTGGGTCCCCCTTTAGACCAGCTGCATCACAATTGTACAAGATTTTGTTGCAAGATTTGGAAAGTGCCCAGGCAGTGGTATCTCTCTTTTTCTTCCTCCCTCCCTCCCTCCCCTCCTTTTTGGTAAGCTTTTTGGATGAGTTTAACAGGCTTCGAGGTTTGAGAAGCACTGCTTACAACTGTTGTCTTCAGAGATGGAGAGCAATTTGATTTCAGTTTTTTAAAAAAATGAAACCTTTGTGTCCTAACCATTATTTTTTTTTAAAGATTTTATTTATTCATTTGACACAGACAGAGATTAGATCACAAGTAGGCAGAGAGGCAGGCAGAGAGACAGGGAGAGGAGGAAGCAGGCTCCCTGCTGAGCAGAGAGCCCGATGCGGGCCTCGATCCCAGGACCCTGAGATCATGACCTGAGCCAAAGGCAGAGGCTTTAACCCACTGAGCCACCCAGGCTCCCTGTGTCCTAACCATTATTATCCTGTGGCTTTTCTTTTAAGGTAAGAAATCTCACATTTCCGTTTTCTCAAATAACAGTGCATTTATTTATATACTGTTTTATAATGAAAGCATTTTCATATACATTATTTCTCAGTGAGACTCTATTTCAGGCATATGATTAGTATCCCATTTTAGAGGAATGGAGGCCTGGGGACCTTTCTGGCTGCAGATTAAAAAGTTTGAGTGTAGGGCACCTGGGTGGCTCAGGGGGTTAAAGCCTCTGCTTTCGGCTCAGGTCATGATCTCAGGGTCCTGGGATCGAGGCCCGCATCGGGCTCTCTGCTCAGCAGGGAGCCTGCTTCCCCCTCTCTCTCTGCCTGCCTCTCTGCCTCCTTGTGATCTCTCTCCCGCTGTGAAATAAATAAATAAAATCTTAAAAAAAAAAAGTTTGAGTGTAATTGTGTGTGCGTGGTGGGGGCAAAGGAGAGGAGAGTGCAGTCCAGGTTTTCTAAGGTGATGAACTTTACCTCCCTTTGCTCTTCACAGTGTGGTCCATGGGTCCCCAGGCCCCGCATTATCACCTGGAAGCTTGTTAAAAATGCAGAATCCCAGGCCCTACTGTAGACCTACTGAAACAGGGCTATAGTTTAACAAGGTCTCCAGGTGATTCAGATTCTCATTAAGGTTCGAAACTCTCCACTTTCTACCGTGCTGCCTCTTGGAATTCTCAGTCCTCTGTTTTGTGGTGTCTTTGTATAAATATGTTGCATATATGGATGCTGCGAGGGATAATTTTTCAGAGTTCTTACGGATCATTTCCCTTCGGAAGTTTATTTTCCAGTCTTTTCATTGTGACTTGAGGCATTTTTTCCCCCCCGTAGCTCTCCTACTGCCCTGGAAATGAATCTCTGATCATTTTCTGCTGCTTTGAATTTTGCAGGTATAAGAGCTGTGGAGGAGCCTGAGAGGGTGGATGCTGCTTTTCCACCATCATAATTTTCCTCCTTTTTCTGAGCCAGAGGGTCTAACCTAGGAAAATGCCAATCAGACTCCTATTAAAATTTAGAATCTCAGTGGATCATGCTGAACTCTTGTTCCTTATTATCATTGCTCACAGTCCATAAGAGGACTTCAGGGATCTCATGTGGTAACATCTTTCCTAATAGGTATTCTCTCTACATACTTAAATTGAAAAGGTTTCTAGTGATATTCATTGCACTTTACTGAGCTCTACATTTCTCTCTGCTTCCCTAATGAGTTCCAAACCTGGAGAAGTCGAAGAGAAGACAGAACTGTTGTGGATGCTGCAGTTCCAAGACCGGGGCTCTCTCACGACCACTACGGTTGAAATAAGCAAACAGGTTGTTTTCTGAATCTGAGGCTGTGTAGAGGTGTTGCCGCAGCATGGGAAGCAGCCCTGACAGCTTGTCTCATGATCCACTGTGCAGTTTCTGCGACACACCAACCGCTCTGGGCTCAAATTGCTTTACTGCCTCTCTGTATCTGTCTTCACCCCAGTATTTCCCTAGACTCGGGGAAGGTAATGACTTCGTGGTCGTTTTGGGCCAGAAAATACACAAAGCTCCAGCTATGATCCTACAGTTAATCCGTGGCTTTCCTTTGAGGAGGGAATATGCACATACCAACTGTATACTTGATATGTAAAGTAAACATGCTAGGAATAAAGCTAAATTCGTGTAAGAAGCATATGAATACATATCACATACTAAAAAATACAAACAAAACACGAACCCGCCCTCATTTAAACCCTGTAGCTCTTATTTATAGCTCTCATGGAGCGCTAACCTTGTGCCTTGTGTTATGGTACATATTTACTCTCTGAACTTGATTATAAGCTGCTTGAAGTGTCTTACTCATTGTTCTGTTCCCTAAAGTGCCTAGCTTAGTGTTTTCACCATGTCAGAGACCATCACTCGAGTCAATGCATACGACCAAATCAAATAATGGAGGAGGGAAGAAATATGAGTCTGGGCGTTTGGGTTCAGTGTTTGAGCCACTGAGGAGAAAGACAACCTGAGAGACCGGTACACATCCCTGGGTTCTGGTTTTCATCTGTAAAATGTGAACGCAGGAGGGACAGATTTTTCAAATCCTTTTTAAGGCTATAATTTTAGCATTCTGGTTTGGAGAGGTATGAGACAGCCAAGTAGAAAAGCTCCCCTGGAATCTCAGGTGAGATATCGTGATTACAGGATATGTTTTGGGGAGTCCTTGGCATGTGGGTCTTTGTTGAACCATAAGAGAGGATGTGGTCTTTCAGAAAGTGTATAGAGGAAGAAATGGTTTAAGGTGGGACTCCTGTCAAACAACTTCTAAAGGACTGATGGGTGAAAAGGTATCTGTGGTGACTACTGATAGGCAAGTTAATGAGGAGAAGGAAGATTAGGAGTGTGGGTTCATAGAAGCCTCGCCTTCCCTCCCACGGGAAGGCAGTTGCAGATTTTGTGGTTGTGGTTTTGCTGCATGGCTGTGTCTGAAGGATGGGACGACTGACTCCATTCTGCCTCCTTAACGTTGCTGGGCTCGCAACTCCTCTTTCCTGTGTGTCCCCTCTGGGGTTGAGAGGGGCACTAAATGTGGTCTCCGAACCCCACTCTTTGTTCACTTGTGTTCATTTTTATATAGTAAACTCTCCCAAATGATACTGCTTTTAAAAATAGGGGCTAATGTTTAAATCTTTCCTTTGCAACCCCCTTCACATGACATCTGAGGATCTTTGCCATCGGGCGTTTTTCACCCAGCCTTGCGTGTTCTCCCCTTCGCATTCCGAACGTCCACTGGATCAATGTCACATGGTTGTCTGGGTACAAATATACCATTCGCTTCTACTTGACTGTGCCTTTGATTATTTTTCTCTCTAGTGTGCTTTGTTCCTTTTCCTGGCAAATGTCTGTTTGTGTTTAAAACCTAGCTTGAGCATTTACTTTTGGAGTTACCCTCTTTCTAGGTCACTTTGCAGCTCTTACATTTGCTGCAGGAGCCCTTTGCACATGTTGCCATTATCCCATTTCTCTCCTCCCACGATTGGTTGCCTACACACACTAGGTTGAGTCCTTGGCGGATTTCATTGTGACGAGGTCATGGGTTGAATTTGAACCGAAATTCTCAGGTAAGGGTTCAGATTCGTAAATCTTGTTCTTTTTGAAGGACCAAGTCCACACATTTGTGGCCTCCTCCCATATTCCAGGCACTGTGGAATGTGCTGTGCTAGGATGTCATAGGAGCGGGGCAGGTCTGTACAGCCGGCCACCAAGGTGACTTGGTAAAAGTTACATTTGTCCCCTATCTGTAGCAATAGGCCTAGGGTAGGCATAGGAAGCATGTATCTGACGTGTGTGCTGATTTTATTTCTTCTTCTTAAGTTCTGATATCAAACATATTAACAAAATCCTGGGTGATAAGTGTTGTTAGGACATTTTGCAACCCTAGGAAAGGGTTGCCTTCATTAATTCCTTACAAGCAGCTCAAAATGGTGAATAAATCTACAACATGTTTGAGTTGTTTTTCATATCCTTATTAGCTAATATATTGCATCACACATAGAAAAACTCAACACTTTTTAAGCGCATGAATTTTCACAAAAATATGTTTCAACAAAAAGGGAATCCCTTTTTAAAAGAACTTAACCAAGTAATTTAAGGCAGGTAAGAAAATGAAAAGACCTAGGGCTAAAATGATACATTTGTACAAATCTATCTCATCAGTTAAATGGGATCTGATGCAAGCTGATTAGTAATACTGACTTATCCCAAATATTACTTGTTTTTTCCCTTCAGTAATACTGACTTATCCCAAGTATTATTTGAAGAAACTATCTGAAATGGTTAGCAAGTTGGTGACACATACCTTTGGCTTGTTTTAATGACTACCTTCATTTCTTTGTCATAGCTACCACCAATAGCCTGTTTGGTCTAGTTTGCTTGTTTGGTTGTCAATTAACCTAAATCAAAACTCCAGGCAACATTTCCTCCAGATTTTCTGTTTCTGCTAACTTAATTTGTTGTCAAAATACCTAGGTTTCTCTAAACTTAGATGTCATTTTTGGTGGGCTTTAATAAGCCGTACTGTAACTTCATCTAGTACAAGTGCTAGGCCTTTCAATTTCTTCTTATTCCAGGAGAGGTTTGCCCATTGCCTTTTCAATACCTCATTATGTCTCAGAGAGTTTGAAATCCTTTTATCTTTTCCTTCCATCAACAGAGAGAAAAAACTAAGAAAAACATGGCACTAGCGACGTTGTTTTGGAATCATGCATTTACACATTCCTATCCCCAGAGTATAAATGTTCTCTTTTTCATATTTTTAGGTGAGGTATCTGTCATGTTATTTGGCACATGGCTGACGTGCTAAAAATTTGCTGCTCTAAGTCAGCTAGTGTGTTACCCTGTGATTTTCCTTTGCTAGGCAGAAAAGAATTCTTAACTTTTCTTTCTTTTGCTTCCTATTCTTCCTGATCAACATTGTGTACTATAATTTGCATTAAATTCATTAATTCCCCTAGGAAGCATGTTACCCAGGATGAGAGATACATTTGCTTTCTGAGGCAATTTTCTTTTCTTTTTTTTTCACTCCTTAAATATATTCTTTTTAAAAATTTATTTATTACATATAATATATTATTTTGTATTACATTACATATAATGTATTGCATTATAATGTACCCAGGGGTACAGGTCTGTGAATCATCAGGCTTACCCATTTCACAGCACTCACCATAGCACAAACCCTCCCCAATGTCCATCATGCAGCCGCCCTATCCCTACTCCTCCACCCCCCAGTAACCCTCAGTTCGTTTCTTGAGATTAAGAGTCTCTTATGGTTTGTCTCCTTCCCAATCCCATCTTGTTTCATTTTTTCCCTCCCTACCCCCCATGATCCCCTCACCCTGCCCCTCAAATTCCTCATATCAGAGAGATCATAGGATAATTGCTGAGACAATTTTCCTACTAAAAGAATTTCAGGAGGGAAACATTCCTTAAATCCATTTAAGAAAATCTGAACACATATCAATTTCATAATAAGAATGTAATGGTCAGGTACTCAGATTCTATAAAGCCCTGAAAAATCTTCTACACTTAGTCAAAGATGGAACATCTTGATATGATTTTCTCTCTAAAGCTTTTCTGAAGGACTGGGTAAATGAGTATAACATCCATAATCTCTCTTACCTGCATTACATAGCCAGAGGTAATGACTGGCTCTTCGGTAACGTTTTACCTGTGGCTCTTAACACAAGCACTGTCTGCCATACAAACTGCTTCCCAGTTAAAATCTCACTGCTCACTTCTGACCAGCCAGTTTTTGCACAGGTACTTATATTGGAATTTAGTCCCATCATCATATACTTGGATCTTTAGGTCCGTGGTAGTTTACCTTCCAGAGTGAAAGTGGAGCAAAACAACATGTTAACTTGGATCCTGTCTTTCTTAGGAATGTTACTCCAATGGTTACTCCCTAAGAGAACTTGGTCCTGGGTTTCCTTCTACCTCAATGGCTATGCTGCCTCTTTTTTTGCATTATCAATATGCCTTCTTCACCTCAAATGTTACATTTAGGAATTTCTTGACGCTTGGTTCTGCACTTTAGTTTCTCTTTATTTTCTCCTAAGGAGACTTATATGCACCAATAGCTTTACCAACCACTGTAGGATTAGGGCTCCCACATGTGTCTCTCTAGCCAAGACCTGTACTTCATGCTCTGGGCATATATAGGCAACTGCTTACTTGCCATTTGGGGTGGGGGGGATGTCTTAAAGGCACTTTAAACTCAACTTGGCCAAACTAAATTCATGATTGTGCTGCCCAAGACTATTCCTAATCCTTGGTTTCCTCCTTCAGTGAAGAGCCCAATTGTCTACTTAGTAGTACAAACCAGAAAGCTAGCACTTATCCTTTTCGACTATTTCTTTCTTTTCCCTTATCAAATCTGTCACCAAATGTTGTCCATTAAATCTCCTAGCCAGAATTTTCTACCTTCTCTGGAAGTGTGAAACATCCTAGTCCAAGCTACTGCTCTCACTAAAATGTTATAAAATGCTACTACATTTATCTACCTACCTCTTTTCTTGCTTCCTCGTAAGACTTTCTCCATGTGGCATAGGACATACATCTACTAACAGGATGTACAACAGCTCTTCTCAGGGTCATTTAGGGCTCTGTTCAGGGCTTCCACAAGGTCAAAATTATTTTCTTAATAATACTACAGTTTGTCACTCTCATTCTTCTCAGTGCATTGGAGTTTTCCAGGGCAACCTAACCTGTGATATTATAACAGAAAAAATGTGAGAATCCAGATCTTTTGTCAGAGCAAATATTAGAGAGAGTTGGAAAAATATAAAACTATCACTCCCCCTCTCTAATTCATTTTTGTTTTAAGGTATGTAGTTTTTCTTAAAATAAAAATTGTTATTCATGTTAATGTGTAATAAGTTTATTTTGTTACTTTAAATGAATTAATAAACCCTTAAAAATTTAGTCAGATTTAACTTATAAAACAGTAACTTCATAGATATAATGCACAAATAAGCAAAAGCTCTTTGAAGTTCTGGGTGACTTTTAAGAGTGTAAAGCAGAGACTAAAGCACTTGAGAACCACCGTCCTAGAAGCCCGTCTATGGCCTAGCCTCTCCCTAACTTTCCGGTTCCATCTTCTTCACACCACACTGCTCTTTTTCTGCTCCATCAATCTTGACTCCTTTCAGTCCCTATTTCTTGCCTATTTGCCTTTCAACACAGGTACTTTGCCGGAAACTCTCTTTTCCACCCTCTTTATCCAATAAACTTGAAGTCATTCCTCAGATTTCATCCTCTAAACTGTCATATCTGTAGGTAGGCCTTCTCTAATCTTCTTGACTGGGTCAAATTTACTATTTTAGGAGTGCCTGAGTGTCACAGTTGGTTAAACGTCCACTTCTTGGTTTCAACTCAGGTCATGATTTCAGGGTCATGAGATTGAGCCCTGCGTTGGGCTCCGTGCTCAGTATAGAGTCTGCTTGAGATTCTCTCTCCCTCTGCTCCTCCCACTTGTCTTCTCTCTCTTTCTAAAATAATCAATAAATCTTGTAAAAATTTACTATATTAAGATCTCATAGCATTTGCATATCTTATTCATTATTATGATTATAATACTGCACTTTTTTCTATCATTATTTAGTTAATTTCTGAAGGTTCATTAGCTAAAAATGCCATGAAATCAGGAGCCAGGTCTATTTTGTTCGACATCAAAGCTCTAGTATCTAGCATGGTACTTGGCATCCAATAGGAATGCATGGAATGAATAAAATGGATGAACTAGAATTATGCCATAGGCACAAAAATGTCCTATAACATGTAATATTATGAAGAGTAGGCATAAAATGCAAAAATAAAACCAAGGGATTTTTAAGGTAGGTAAGAACATTACAAGGATTTAGACAAAAAGAGAGTAGCCTCCTGATCCATCTAAAAGGGAAAATGAGGCAAAAAAAGGGGCCACAATGGAAAAGCACCAACTATAAAATTATATTCATTAAGAAGTAAGAGCGTTTTGAAAGGAGTAGTAGGAGACAAGATTAGGAAGAAAATCAAGAGCCCAATGTTCAGACCTTTGGATGTTAACCTCAGGAATTTGAGCTTTAAACCATAAAAAGTGGGAAATCCAATAAGTACATATGGAAAGGAACAGCAGGAGCAATATTTGCATTTGGGACACACTCATCTACTAGCAATGTAGTAGGACATGTACATGCAGTAGGACAGTGCTGGTGAAGCTAGCTGGGGAATTGGCTGGACGTGAAGGAATGGTGGCCATGCAAAATCTGTTTTCAGAGACCAAAGATGACTTCCATGGTGTTGAGATAGAAATTTCAAAGATTTATTTATTTGAGAGAGAGAGAGAGAGAGAGAGGGAACCGTCGTGAGCAGGGGGAGGGGCAAAGGGAGAGGGAGAGAATCCTCAAGTAGACTCCCCACTGAAAGCAATGCAGGGCTGGATCCCAGGATCCTGAGATCATGACCAGAGCTGAAACCAGGAGTCACATGATTAACCAACTGAGCCACCCAGGCACCCTGAGGTAGAAATTTCAAAATAATAAAGCTTCAAGAGAATGGGCTTTCCTTCTCAGTCTTCTAAGCTGTTGCCTGAAGCTAAAGAGTATTTTTACAATACGGAGTGAACAGAGATTTTGTGTGTTGGTATGATTCTGGAAACATGCATTTCTGTTTCAGTGGGTATGGTACATGTTTACTCCCTTGCATGACCTAATCTGTGAAGTTGTAACTGTGCACTTGGTCATGTGATGTTTCATCACTTTATGGTGCATTCACCAACCGTGTTGTAAATGTCTTCACTCCAGACTGAATTTTTATATACTTGGAATCATGTTGGAATCAAAACTCCAATAACTTGAAATGAAAGGTGAGACGATTTTTTTTTCATTTTCTCTTAAAGAAGTTTATAGTCCGTTTGCCTCAAGGAATCACAATTTCAGTGAACTCTATAAATGGTTATTGTACAGATAGAGCATGTGCACTGAGTCTGTTTTTAAAATTGAACAAACAAGAGCATGGAGCTTTATGCCCTAGATCTTTGCTAATAGTTTTCCATGAGGGTTTTCCCGGAGCCTCAAGTGACTCCACAAATGGGGACTCTGAGAAGAAAAGGCTTTTTAGCATTATGGGGAATATTTCCCCCATATTAAAAATGGAAAAACTTTATAATTTATTATCTTTTTAAGATACTGGAATACATTTGATCCTTCTAGTCTGTGGGGACTACCATTTATTTATTGCTTAGTCTGGGCTAGCACTAAATTAGATCCTTTAAATGTATTCTCCAGTTTAATTCCCATGAAATCCTGAATAGCAGTAGTCTTATTTTTATCTCCATTGAGGGAATGATGAATTCTGAAAGTTAGAAAATTTAAGTAACTACTCCAAGTTGATATAGGTAGCAACTGTTGGAGCTGGGCTTTTCTGATCCATTCATTCACTCAAAAAAAGACTTTGGAGAGGGCAGCTGGGTGGCTCAGTGGTTAAGTGTTTGCCCTCGGCTCAGGTCATGATTCCAGGGTCCTGGGATTGAGTCCCGCATTGTCTCCCTGTGCAACGGCGAGTTTGCTCCTCACTTTCCCTCTGATCCTCCTCCTGGCTTGTATGTGTGCGTGTACTCTCCCTCTCTCTCAAATAAATAAATAAAATATTAACAAAACAAAACAAAACAAAACAGACTTTGGGGAATCACTAATGAATAAGAGCCCTGTCCTCATGGAGCTCGTATTCTAGAGGTGGAGTAAATTCGGATGAGTGGCTGGCGAATGAATACTGAGCAACAGGTTTTCGTGGTGATCTGAAGTCTATGATGATAAATATAGTAGGGTAAGGGGATAGAGAATGAAGGGATGATTTTTGTGATCCTATTTTTGGTAAGAGTGATAAAATCAGTTTTCCCTCATGTAATGACATTTGAACTGAACTTTGGGTGGAGTGATGAATTAAACTTTTTGAATGTTTTAGGGAAAAGTATTCTAAGTAAAGACGCCGAGGATAGAAAGTGGTGGCCTAGTCCCCTGAGAGTGGCCCATGCAGTATGGGCCCAGGTAGAGCACTAGGAGATGAATCTAGAGAGTCAGGTATAATGATCGTGAAGGCTCTTGTTGGCTATAGTAGAAAGTTTGGATTTAATTTGTTAGAGTGATGGGAAGCCATTGGCTATCCTTTAGGAAATTGCTGGGGATTTAGGAGATCTGTGTCAGGAATCAGGGGCAGAGGACAGATATATATTTCTTACTATGTCACATTCTAGTACTATAAATCTAGACTGTCATCTCTTGGCTCTTAGATTATTATATCACTGAATGTTATTTTTTTGCCATAGATGATTACAACAGGTTTCCTGATTTTTTTCATTCATAATTCTATCTGCTATACCTGGTTCAAATTATTTATTATAATAATTATTTACTGATTAAAATTTATTTATTATAATTCCAAAGAGAGTTTCCAGATGAAGATTCATTTCTTCATTATTCTGAGACTATTTATAATCATTCCTTTCTTTGTGCCTTTTCTCAAATGCTGGCCTCCTTTTCTCAAAGAGGGAGGTATTTCTTATTTATAATTGATGGATCTTCCCAGGTTCATTTGGTATAACCTTCCCTTCCTCTCCAAACTCTCACCAAGCTCTCTGTTCTTTGACCTTCTGCAGTAATTATTGCCTGCCCAAGTCATCTCAGAACTGACTTATATATTGCTTTATATTCATTTAATTATTCATACATTTGTACATTTGTTAATTGAATTAATTGACTCGTTCATTTGACAAATGTTTATCAAGAGCCTATTATAGTCTAGGCATTCCTCTAGACACAGGGCAGAGTGTGGAAAATTTTTTAAATCAATTTTAATGAAGCTAATTTGCATTTAATAAAATGGACAGTTTTTAAGTGAAAAATTCAGTGAGAATTCAATATTTACATCTGTGTAAACTGCACTATACTCAATATATGAAACATTTCCATCATCTCCAAAGTACCAGATCTCTTTGTACATCTTAGATGTCTACCCCCTACCTGACCCCTCTCCACTCTCATCACCAGTTTAGCATGCTATTTTCGAACTTCAAATAAAGGAAGTCATATAGAATGATCCCTTTGATTTAGGTTCCTTTCCTCATCATTATGTCTGTGAGATTATGTTGTTGCATTTTTAGTAGATTGTGCATTTTTTAATGGTAAGTAGTATTCCACTGCACGAATATCCATCTATAAATGTCACCTGTTGATGGGTATTTGGGTTGTGTTTAGTTTCTGGCTACTATAAATAATGCCTGCTATAAACATTTGTGTACAAATATTTCTCTGGGAAGATGTTTACACTTCTTTTGATTAAACCAATGAATGGAATTGCCAAATCACAGGAAAAGTGTATATTTGAATATGTAAGAAATTTTCCTGACCAGTTGTAGCACTTTTTTCACTCCCATCAGCAAATGTGATAGTTCCAGTTGCTTAAAATCTTCAACAATACTTGGTATTGTCAATTTTTTCCATTTTAAAATTTTGTTATTTTAACATGTGTGAAGTTACATCTCATTATAGTTCTAATGTGCATTGCTTTGGTGATGAATAATGTTGAGCATGTTTTTTATTTGCTTATTCACCATTTCTTTACCTTCTCTTATCAAATGCTTCTTCAAGTCTTTTGCACACTTACTTTTGTTGAATTTTCTTGTTACCAAACCTCAGGAGTCCTTCATGTATATATGTACATCCATAAACAAACATATTTACAAGTATACGTTTTACAGTCTATGGCATTTTAAAAAATACTACTTAGCGTCTTCCAAAGGGCAGATATTTTTAATTTAAGAAAGTCCAGTTTTTCAATACATGCTTTATAATTTGAGCTTTATGTGTCTTTCTATTAAATCACTGCCTGCCCCATCTTGTGAAGATTTTATTTTATATTTTTCTAAATGTTTTCACAGTTTAGCTTTTATGCTTTAGTCCTTGTCCATTTGAATAGTTTGATTTTTCTGTATGTTAGGAAGTATTATTTGATATTCATTCATTTTTATGTGGATATTTTAGCTGTTTTTTCACATTACAAGCATACCTACTGAATTGACTTGGCACCTCTTTCAAAATACTGTATAACCTCACATATATGTGGAATCTCAAAAAACCAAAACCAAAACAAAAGCAAACAAAGTTGAACTCATAAGAGTAGAAAGTAGAACAATGGTTACCAGGAAATGGGGAGGTGGGGGAAGTTTGGAAATGGAGGTCAAAAGGTACAAAGTTACAGTTACATGGGATGAATAAGTCTAGAGACCTAATGTGTAGACATGGTAACTATACTTACTAATACTGTATTGAACACTGAAAATATGCTAAAAGAATATTAAAAAATTAATGACTTCTGGTTTAAGCTTTGACATGTAAAGAGCTTGTAAACGATCACTCTTGTCCTTACAATTAACCCCCCCCCAATTAAGGACTTTTCTTCACTCTATCAGAGAATTGAAGTTACAGGGAAAACCACCACTCTGAAAATTGGAAAGACAGTATATTGAATACAGAGAACTACAGCTGAGATCAGCTAAAGTAAAGCAGAAACCCTCAAAGCCAGAAACATGTAGGAACACTTACACGGTAACTTTGAGGAATTGCTAGAGTCTCCGTGTGGACTAACGTGAGAATTAAAACTTGTGGGAGCCCAGTTTTAGGAGGATCCCCACACATGCATGGGTGTTATCTCTAATAACTCCACCAGGTTCTCATAGCAAAGATCAGAGAAAAAAAAATTCCTCCTGTTTCAGGCAGGAAAAGAAGAAAATTAACCAATTTAAATATACCCAGATAATCCTTTAGCAATGTATATGTATATCAAATTATTACATTATGGATTGTATACTTAGGAAATATTATGTGTCAATAAATCTGCAAAATTTTCTTTTTAAATATGCCCAGAGAGTTCTCCATATAAAACCCCTGCTCTCCAAAAGAAACTACTTCATATGATTTTTATTTGACATGAAGGAAGAGAATTAGACAACTACACCCTTCTCTAGTCTCCCTGTCTCAGATAGGGGAAGGGGGAAAAAGGCTAATGAATTCTTCTGAGGATCACAGCCTAGGGACTCAAGCCCACTAAAAAGCTGAGATTCAGTCATAAGATTACAAAATGCTTCCTTTCTCCAACACTACAACCACATCAACAGGCCTCCAGCATAATAATAATGGATTATAACCAAGAGAGCTGTAAGACACAGATTCTACTTAAGAAGGAGTTCTTAGGGAAACCCAAAAACAACAGAGGGAGAAAAAACAAAAATACAAACAAATAATATTAGGGGAAACTGAGATTTCTGACCCCTATGCCAGAAGCAAATATTAAACAGACCTCAGCTCCTAACCAGATTTAACATAAAATCCTCACACTAAAATCCTAACTAAGTTCCTATTAATTCATCTTCCAACAACAAAAACAAAAAAATCCCAGGGAAGAAATATCCAATAAGAAGAAATAAAACAAGCATCAAAATCAGACTCAGATGTGACATGTTTAACATGATCAGATAGAGAATTTAAAATAACCATGATTAATATGTTAAAGGCTATAATGGAAACAGTAGACAATATGAAAGAACAGATGCATAATATAACCAGAGTTAGGAAAACTCCAAGTAAAATTCAAAAGGAAATGCTAGAAATCAAAATACTCTAACAGAAAGGAAGGATGCTTTTGACAGGTTAATTAGCAGATTGGATACAACGAAGGAAAGAATCAGTGAGAATGAAGATATGTCAATAGCAATCTGTCAAATTGAAATGCAAAGAGAAAAAAGAGTGAAAAACAAAAACACTCCAGAATATCCAAGATATCTAAGATAATTATAGTAGATGTAACATACTAGTAATTGGAATACCAGAAGGAACAGAAAGGAAGGAAGGAAGGAAGGAAGGAAGGAAGGAAGGAAGGAAAGAAGGAAGGAAGAAAGAGGAAGAGAGAAAGAGGGAGGGAGGGAGGGAGGAAGGAAGAAGCAGAAGAAATATTTAAAGCAATAATGGCTGAGAATTGTCCAAAGTTAATAACATTAATTATAACAAATGTACCACACTAATGCAAGATGTTAATTATATCAGAACCTGTGTGATTCAGGTACAGGAATATGATAATTCTTTATACTGTCCTATATTAGTTTTTTTTTCAATTATTATTTCAAAGTTTTAAGTTTTGTTACGTTTTAGGTTTTGCCCTAGGAATTAAATGCCTTCATTTAGATCTAATTTTTGATTTATTATCATTTTCCTTCTTCTAGAAGAACGTTCTTTAGTATTTCTAATAGTAACAACATCCTTTAGTGTCTCTGGTACTGACAGTTTCTTTCATTTTTTTATTCATTTGAAAATGTCTTTATTTTATATTTATTTAAAAGTATTTGGCTGAAAATAGAATTCTGTTTGATATTTTTCTTTGTTTATTCAAGTCTATAAAGATATAACCTCAATATCCCCTGGCCTCCATTTAAATATATATATGCACACACACAAACATTTCTTATTAGCATATAATGTGTTCTTTGTTTCAGAGGTACAGAACTCTGATTCATCAGTTTTTCACAATTCACAGTGCTCACCATAGCACATACCCAATGTCCATCACCCAGCTATTCCATTCCTCCCACCCCCCTCCACTCCAACCTTCCGTTTGTTTCCTAAGATTAAGAGTCTCTTATGGTTTGGCTCCCTCTCTGGTTTCATCTTATTTTCATTTTCCCTCCCTTCCCCTATGATCCTTTGTCTTGTTTCTCAAATTCCTCATATCAGTGAGATCATACAATAATTGTCTTTCTCTGATTGACATATTTCACTTAGCGTAATACCGTCTAGTTCCATCCACACCATTGCAAATGGCAAGATTTTGTTTTTGATGGTTGCATAATATTCCACTATACCCGCCCCCCACGCATACATGCACATATATATATCTCACTTCTTTATCCATTCATCTATTGATAGACATTTAGGCTCTTTCTATAGTCTGGCTTTTGTGGACATGGTTGCTATATTGTGGACATTGGGGTGTAGGTACCCCTTTGGATCACTACATTTGCATCTTTGGGGTAAATACCCAATAGAATAGATGCTGGGTCATAGGGTAGCTCTATTTTCAACTTTTTGAAGAGCCTTACCAGAGTGGTTGTACCAGCTTGCATTCCCACCAACAGTGTAAGAGGGCTCCCCTTTCTCCTCATCTTTGCCAACCCCTGTCATTTCCCGAATGGTTAATTTTAGCCATTCTGAGTGGTGTGAGGTGGTATCTCACTGTGGTTTCGATTTGTATTTCCCTGATGCCAAGTGCTGTTGAACACTTTTTCATGTGTCTGTTGGCCATTTGGATGTCTTCTTTGTAGAAATGTCCGTTCATGTCTTCTGCCCATTTCTTACTTGGGTTATTTGTTCTTTGGATATTGAGTTTGATAAGTTCTTTATATATTTTGGATACTAGCCCTTGATCTGATAACACACAAACACATTTTGAAGAGAGTGTCTGCTAAATCCAACATCTGGATTATTTTGGGTCAGTTTTTTTTTGTTTGTTTACTTTTGCATATGAATATGGGTCTCATTTTTCTGTTTCTTTGCATATCTGGTAATATTTTTATGCCATTCCTGCAAATTTTTAGACTCTCTATGCAGTGCATAAAGGGCTTTGTTCTCGTATCTTTGTTTTCTGTCATATTGAAAACATTGGTTAGTTATTAATTCTTGTCTATGCTTCTCAGCTTCTTCCAAGTCTTAGTAAAGTACCAATTAATATTTTATTATCTCTGACATGCTTGTTTCTGTGATCAGAGTGGGATTCTTCTACAGTTGGTTTTACACATACTGCGCACTGTTGTAGTCATTGCTGCCACTGATTGATGCTGTAGGAACTGAGGGCGTATAGCAAAAGGCAAGATAAAGGAGAATATGGGATAAAAGTCCTGGAACAACATGCATCATTACTCAGGTTTCATGAGGATCTTAGATAGAACCCATTCCACATAAAAATATATTACTCATCAGTATTTGTTAAGCGCCTGTTGTTTGGGGAAATAAAAGAAGTATCCCATATAACTTTAGCCTTGAATGAGGGCTTACAAAGCTTTCAATATCACATATTAGTTGGGAAGGAAAGAGACCTATATGAAACAGCCCTCAATTTATTCCCCAGATATATTGAACACTTTTCGGTGAGCAAAGTACTATGGAAGTGCTGAGAAGCTAACAGAGAGAAATAGAGCAGACAGATCCTGAAGATGCTCACAGTCTGGCAGAGTAGACAGATAGGTAGAGATGGTTATGATACAAACAGAATGAAATAGGTGTTAAAGCAACATATGAAATTTATTGGGCTCTTACTATATGCCATAGATTAACTCATTTAATCTTCAACAGAGCCTATGATGTAAGTACATCATTATCCTCCTTTTACGGATGGGAAAACTGAGGTATAGAGCCATGTCAATTCACTTGGTCAAGATAAAATAGCAAGTGACAGAGCTAGGGTATGATCTTAGGCTGTCTGATTCCCTCATTCTTGAAATAAAGTCACAGTGGAATGCAGAGGAAGAAGCAAATTATTCTTAGAGATAGTATGATGCTGAGGGACTTGAAAAAATAAGCCATGTTATTATGAGAGGTTAATTATTAGTGATAAGGGACAACTGGTCTCCCATTGCATGAGGCATACATTAATTCAGAAAATACAACCATCTTCTGATTTCAAAGGTAACACAAATTCCCATGCCAAGGTAGAGCTGGTATCTGAAGAAGAGTCCATGATTCTTATTTCCATTGCTTATCTACCATCCCCTAAAATACCAAGAATTATTGCAAACTATCACTCAAGATCTTTCAAGTCTTTTAGGATTTATTTTCCCCAAATCTGATAATTATTTACTCAGTTCCTTCGATCCTTTAATCTAAGTATGGTTTTACCTCAAAAGTACACCCGTCTTCCAGTCAGCAGAAATATTTATTCCTCTTTATAAATTATTAAATTAACTTTATGGCTTAGAACTAAGTACCTCATGAATCTTGTTATCATGAATTAATAATAATTCTGTACATTTATATAATGTTTTATGATGTTCTTCCACATAAATTATCGTATTTAATTTTCATAGCAGTGTAGTGTGTTAGAGAAAGTTGATATTAATACCCCAGTTTTCACTATGAGGAATCAAAGACTTAGGAAAGTTTGAGTCACTTCCTTGAGTTCATATGGCTATGGATTATTAAGCTGGATTTAGGAGTAATCCAGTTTACTTTTCTCTCCTCCTCTCTCTCTTTCTCTTTCTCTGTCTCTTTCTCTCTCTCCCTCCCTCTCTTTCTCTCTTTTTCTTTCACTCATTAGGGCCTGATCATGTCTGAGTGATCAGAAGAATTTGAGTTCTTGAAAGTGTAAAGATGGCAATCATAGCTGGAATGAAGGTGAATTAACTAGAATGCCGCAACCCTATGAGATCTGGTCAAAGCATCATCCAGGAAGTCTCAGTCATTTATTAGAATTATGCCAAGTGGCTTAGAACTTCAGTGTGGTAGCACATTAGAAATGGAAGAGATTAGTGTGTATAGATTTAGTCAGGGGCAGGGAATTTTGGTGGCCTCTGAAAGAGGAGTAGAATTTGAGGAGGTAGAGATAAGAATTATGCTTTACTGACTAGAGGAGCAGCACAAACAAAGATAGTAAGAGAAAGATCATAGACCCTTATTGGCAGGGTGAGTAATGGTAAGGCAAGATCAGTTGGGAAGTGTTTAGTTGATGGTGATGAAGGCTCCAGTTGTGAGACTGGTGTAGGAATGGAGAGAAAAGAGATATTTTAAATTAGGAAGTGTATTGAAATAGTGACACAGTGGTTTCAGAGGATGAGGCAAAGAGGAAATTTAAAGATGACTTCAGGGTTTCTAGTCTGGGAGATAAAAAGTGTGTTGCATCCACTAACACCAATAACATGCTAAAGAAAGGGAGCACATTTTAGAAAAAAGGTCTTCATTAGCTCGTGTGACATGATATTATCTCTGAAGAAGACGTTTATGAGGAAAAATCTTTTGGGCCAATTGGAAAGTGAGGGAGGAGGAGTTTGATCTGGGAGACACTGACAGGCAGTGACATTTCATGCCATCAGATTTGGATTAAATAGGGGCATGAATGTGAGAAATAAATGTGGAAGTTCAGCATTGGAGGCTTGTAGAATTATCTCATTTAGATACTAGAGGATGCATGGAGGCACAGGAGAGAGACCAAGAAGGAGAACCAGAAAAGAGGCATGCCACTGACCCCAGAGAAGGAGAAGAGTCAGGAAGTTGGGTAGCTCAGTAGTGTAGGAAAAAGAGTCGACAATAAGAATTTGTTTTTTTAAAGATTTTATTTATGTATTTGACAGACAGAGATGGAGAGAGAGAGAAGCACAAGCAGGGGGGAGTGGCAGAGGGAGAAGGAGAAGCAGGCTCCCCACTGAGCAGAAGGGAAGGACCCTGGGATCATGACCTGAGCTGAAGGCCGAAGCTTAACCAACTGAGCCACCCAGGCACCCCAACAATAAGAATTTAGAAGAAATATACCATTCGATATGATAATAAGACTACCAATGGATTTTTGGGAAAATGATTCAGATTGAATAAGTTAATCACATTTCATCTATCAGTATCAGTAAATAAGTTATTATATGTAAGGTTTATTTTAACACTTAGCATATTAACATTTGTAATATGTATATATATAACACTTATCCATTAACAGTGTATTATATCTAAGATTCATTTTAACATTTAACATATTAGCATGTTTTCCTGTTTTTTTTTTAAAGATTTTATTTATTTATTTGACACAGAGTGAAAGAGAGATTACAAGGAGGCAGAGAGGCGGGCAGAGAGTCAGGGAGAGGAGGAAGCAGGCTCCTCCCTGCTGAGCAGGGAGGCCGATGCGGGCCTCGATCCCAGGACCCTGAGATCATGGCCTGAGCCGAAGGCAGAGGCTTTAACCCACTGAGCCACTCAGGCGCCCACGTTTTGCTGTTTTAAACAGTGTAGCATGTGTTCCGTGGGACCGACACTAGGTGCCGTGGGAAGCATGGGAATGGACACCAGGCTCAGTTGGGGGAAGGAAATATGAGTGGCTTTTTAGAAGAGACAATGTCAAAAGTGAATTTTGATAAGACAAGTAAAGTTATGCCAAGGGAAGGTAAACAGTGGAGAAGGTGGGAGAGAAAAGTACCCAGTCCCAGATCCTAGGCCTCATGGGGTCTGGTGTACCTGGCTTTGTGTCAATGTGTATTTACTGGTAATTTTAAATTGCTGTCTCTTTGAAACAAACCAAAAAAGCCCCTACACTTTCCAATTCATATCCCTGATTTATGTTATTAAAATAAACTGAGCTATGCTGGTAGATTAAAAAATAAATAAATAATAAAAAATACAGCGTTAGAAAGTCAGTGACCTACAAAACAATGTATAGAATTCATACTGAAAGCTAATGACATAAATATAACCTTTAGAAACTTTACTCATTTGGATGAAATTGAACTTTAGAAGAGTTAAAAATATTTATAAGAAGAATGAAATGTAAGAATTAAGTAAAGTAAAAATTTTGCAAAATATTGAAAGTACCCCTAAATCAAAGTGGAAAAAAAGAGACAGCACTTGCAGTCATCCTAAATAAGTTGTGTACTTTCAAGCACCTGGTGCTGAGAAAATTTTAGAAACAGTATATTTAGCCACAATCTTACGGGCTCATCATGCATTTCTTACTTTCTTAATTCTCGCTTTATTGCTAGAGAGATTTGCATGATAGAAGAATATAGTTTTAAAAGTTTCATCTGTTTCTCCTGTTTATTCCTTTACCTGAAGTCATCATCATATTTCTATAGGCATAAAATATGATTTCACAAACAAAGGATTATAGCTTCGGGAGGATAATTAGATGCTAGAAAATGAGGTTCTTAAAATGAGGGTCGTGTTTATAATATCAAGTATTTGTGACAAACACAGTGAGTAATGATGAAAATGTGCCCTAAAATGTGACATGTCGTATGAGTAATTGTCTAAATCCTGCTGGGGAGGGGGGTGGGTTCTGGCATCTTTAAAACTTTTCTGCTGTGGTATGGACTTAGAAACAACAGGGTATTCAGCCCAGCCCTGTCAGAGAGTTCACACGAGGAGATAATTCTTCCCTGGCTTAAATTGCATCTCATGTTACGTGCCAAACACCATCATTGTTATAGAGACTTCCTTGGGATTACAAGGACCTGGGATGCCAAATGTCAGCAAGTGCAATGTGCCCGTGACGACCTGAGCTAAGTAATGTTCCAGTTACCTCAACAGTCAAGAATTCCATAAAATTACTGAGAAAACAATTGTTGAGGATTTCCCAGGGACCTCACTTTTTCCATCCCTTTTGCTCCTATCCACCTGGGAGTGGAAATTCCCTGCATGTGCCAATGTGCCCAGCAGTGGAAGGTGAGCTCTAAGGTAGCATAGGTGGGATGCTGCTTTGTTCACTATCATGTATCCAGGGCTTAGTATAATGCCTGGCACACTGAAGGTCGTGCATGTGTGTGTGTGTGCATGTGCACGTGTGTGCGTTTTGAATGAATGAATGAAAAGGAGAATCAGTGAGTGTTATTAGGACCACTCTCTTAAGAGCAGACTACTTTTTGCTCTTTGTCTATAGGAAAGACCTTCCCTCTGCCACACTTTCCTCAAGCGAGAAAGGAACCATTCTCTTACGATTTGACAGCATAGGTATTTTCCAGCATGTCTGTGTGTGTCTTCTACACTAACAGTTCAGGTTAGATAGTTACCTGGAAGGGTTCCTTAGCTTGCGTTGCTGAGCTCTTTCTCTGTGGAACACTGACTAGCCTTTATTTAAACCCTCCTGGGGTAGAAATGTTTTCCCATAATACTTTTCCTATGCGTTGTGCCTACTTATCCAAGATGAATCCCTGAGGTCATATTTCAATATGAATGTGCCCTATGAGGTTTGGTTCTCAAGTTTGTGAGTGGAAAGGGAAAAAAAAAAACCATGTCAGAAGAACGACAATCATTATTTTTGCTTTTTTTATTGAAAATTATATGATGAAATC
Source organism: Ailurus styani (assembly GCA_002007465.1). Taxonomy (NCBI): domain Eukaryota; kingdom Metazoa; phylum Chordata; class Mammalia; order Carnivora; family Ailuridae; genus Ailurus; species Ailurus styani. The sequence continues at coordinate 844,468 of LNAC01000024.1, read as the reverse complement.
CTTATCATCTAAAGAGGCAAATTATATTCAGCCAGAAAATACACAGAAATATTTTAGACATATATTAGTTAATAAATAATGACATTAGTTTTCTGCATATTGCAGTTTGTCAGTTTTTTGAAATTTGTAGTAAGTTTGAGATTTTATTCCTTTTAAGTAAATATTTACTTTAATATCTAATTTTTTAAAAAAGATTTTATTTATTTTACACAGATAGAGACAGTGAGAGAGGGACACAAGTAGGGGGAGTAGGAGAGGGAGAATCAGGTTTCCTGCTGAGCAGGGAGCCTGACTCAGGGCTGGATCCCAGGAATCTGGGATCAAGACCTGAGCCGAAGGCAGACGCTTAAAGACTGAGCCACCCAGGCGCCCCAATATCTAGTTTTGTGTTTATAGTTTTGTATCTTTTTTTCTTAAAAAGGGCCACCCAAATTATATGTTTCGGGCAGCACAAAATTTGTTTCCTATAGCAGTTAGCCTTGTGTTTGCATTTCCCAGGCAGAGTCTACATATCACCATTTTAGTTCCTAGGAAAGGAAAAGAGAGAAAAGGTCTCAGCATTCCTTGTATGTCCCCCTGAGAGCAGCCGGAAGCCCTTTTTGCAAAATCTCTGGTGCAGTGAACTCCTAGTCACCTCTAGTGAGAGTACAGAAGAAGCAAAAAAATGTTTCCAGGGAAAGTTCCTAGATTCTCTGGTCTCACAGATGTGGTTCAAAAGTGCTGAATTTGGGGTCAAAGATTTGAATTTTTATTCCTGACCTACCATGTATGCGCTGTGGGGCCTCAGGGATATTGCTTCGCTTTGCTGAGCCTCATTGGTTTCTCTCTCTCTCTCTCTCTCAAATATGGTTTTTAATTTTTGTTTATTGTACAAAGATGTTAAGATCAAATGAGTTAATACATGTCAGGGGTACCTGAGTGGCTCAGATGGTTGAGCGTCTGCCTTCGGCCTGGGTCACGATCCCAGTGTCCTGGGATTGAGCCCCACGTTCGTCTCCCAGTTCTGCGGGGAGTCTGCTTCTCCCTCTCCCTCTGCCTCTCCCTTTGCTCATGCTCTCTCTCTCTCTCTGTATCTCTCTGTCTCAAATAAATAAAATCCTTAAAAAAATTATGAATACATGTCACAATACATTGACATGAGTAAAGTTGTCCTGGTTTAAGTTGTTACTGATTCATATTACTTCTTAGTAGGAACAAAGCAAATTCTGTGATAAAGTAGGAAAGTACCTTATCTGCCCCTCTTCAGTGTTTAAAATAATTACGGGTGCTGGGATGACAGGGAGATAAAGGATTTGGGTGGTATGTTAGCCAAAGGGAAGGATCATCAATAGCATTTTAGGCTTGACTTCCCTTAAATCCTGTTTGCGAATGTGTCTCCACTAGCCCGTTAGCTGGCCAATGTCTAGCAACAGCCGTCTGATCTCTAACACTTCAAAAACATTAGAATCATCTATGTATTTCTTAGTGACTGATATTTGGAATTGTTGGTCCACAAAACAATCCATATCAAATGATGTAAAGTGAGTCATTGCTGTTATTTTTACTTCTGTTTTCAGGACCAGTTGCATAGTACTTGAAAAAGTATCATTATGGGTGGCTCTGTGTTAGAGGAGAAAGATCATCCTACTAGGAATGAGGACGTTCTGTATAGTTGCAGCTTTTAAAAAAGCAGTGGAAACCTGAGTTAAGTCATATACCTTCTCTGGTATTTTTTAATGGGTTAAATTATATTAGTCCAATTTAACCAAAAGTATTATGAATATCAAATAGTAAGGTATATATGTTGAAAGATTTGCCAAGCATATATAGCCTCCCCAATTAAATAGTGATATTATTTGCTGAGAATTACTTATGAGGAGGCAGTTAAATAAATTAACTAGGAGATTGAGAAATAGAGAAATCAGCAGACACAAAATCCACTAATTTGGTAATTCATAGAGCCATTAGCTTGTCATGTATACAAAGGCACACACATAATAAAAATAAATGAAAACACACTCCTTTCATCAGAAATTGCCTTCTCCTTTTCTGGATTGTTTCTTCCAGACAGCCTGGCATCTGCCGGTTCCATCTAAGTGGATTGTTTGAAGCATTTAATCAATCTCTTATAAAACGTATATGTCTGCTGCTTTTATAACAGTGACGAAACAGGGGAGGTGTTGAATATATTTTTCTCCTTTTCTGATTCTCAGACTTCATAACTGGCAAGGATTCTAGAACACAGCCTCCCGCAATGCCCTGGTGGTAACTTTCTTTCTACATAGGTGTCAGCTGAGCACAGTGTATCATCAGTCGCCTACATCGGGAGAAACAAATCAGAAAACCACTGTTCCATAATCACAGAATTGAAAGAACTGCAGACGTGAAATGACAGGCTATTAATTCTGGTTTGGAAAGCCTGTGAATAGGACTTTTGATGAAGTTTAATTTTCTTTTGGCTCTTCAGAAATGGATAAATCATTTAAAATAAAAATAGATGTTGTGTTATAGGATGCTCATTTCTTTCAATATTTATTATTTGGGGGGAAAAGTGTTTTTTTAAATGATGAAATATAATGATGAAGTGTTCACACGAATGCTCCAAAATAGCACACAGTTCATTCTCTGTTGCCTCACTAAGCTCTAGATTGGAAAATTATTTGGTGTAATTTAGGTAAACCTCCAGTATATAAAATTTTAATTGAAAAGATATGATATTTCATTAAATGCTGTCACACATTGCTATTGTTGCCAAATGAAGCTTGGCAGTACCTCCAGGATATTTTTCTACTGATTGGATTTTTGTCTCCAACCTGAGCCAAGTATAACCTTCAAGATACGTATCAGCTATCATGTGTTGCATGAGAGAGATGATACAGCTCTGGTATATCTTTCTATGTTTTCATAGCATTTATATGATTCATAGTCATATGAATATTTTTATCAGCAACTTCAGTGGCATTAGAATAATTAATTTTTAAAAGTTCTTGCACCTGGAAAAGTATTTATAGTTCCATGAATTATCTATACAGAATGCTGTGACACTAAGATACAAAAAGGTGGCGTGGGGGTTGGAGAACACGGTTTGGAAGTAAATACACCTTGGGAATCAGTCTAGAATGTGTAAGCACGGAAGTTAAAAAGAATCCTTTTTTGTTTTCACAATTGTTTTCCCATTTGTGAGAGAATGAACTTTATTTTCTATTCTTCCCCTATTCTTAACAAATTCACCTTTAAAAAAGTGGAGGGAGTAACAGTGAAAAAGGCATATTCACATGGCCACTGCCATAATCATATTCTAGCTTGACTTATGTTCCCTGCAAAGTATGTTAGGGCCAAGGAGCCAATAGGACCATTCTGCCTCAGTTTCTCTAGAATTTGCTGAAGTGGTTAGTGAGCAACAAGAGGTAACAACTGCTCACTCAGTGAATAACTTAATTCACCTGGAGAAAACTACTAATGTAAATCCACTGCTTTTCTCTATTTGCACCAAACCTGGGCATTTACTGTGGGATGCTGGTTTCATCTAAGAGCTCATCTTTGCCTGTTCCTTCTTCCCCAAAGCCTTGGGACAATGCCTGATGTCACTGACACTAGCAGTGCCCTGACCATCCATGGAACAGAAATGACTTGCCTCCAGATCCTGCTTCCAGCAGCTGTCACACTGGGCTTCCAGGTAACCACTCCTGTCTGTATCCTTAGAGATTTACAAGTAGTAGGAATCTTAAGAACTGAAGCTCAAATTAAGACAAGCATCCAAAGTCTAATGTTTATTTTTCATGTTTTAATACTTTGGAAATATTTGAAACATGGAATCATACAACTGTCCTGAAAAATATTATGGAGCTTTCTCATTTTACAGTCCTGTCTGAAACCATGCTAACATGTTTGTTTATTGGTTTTTAATTATCATTTGCAAGCTGAAAGCATTTTCTGCTTTATAAGCGGTTGACACTTGAATTCACTTTTGGAGCAGGCTGTCCCTTTGTTTTGCAGGGAAAAAAAACCCTACCTGAATGTATTCTTTACATGTATTCTTTAATACATTTTATAATGTGGAGGTACCGCTCAATTTTCCTTAAGAAAAACTATTTTTTATTTTTTAAAAAATTTTTATTTATTTTTAATTTTTTAAAAAGATTTATTATTTATTTAACAGAGAGAGAGAGAGAGAGAGAGAGAGAGAGAGAGAGAGAGAGATCACAAGTAGGCAGAGAGGCAGGCAGAGAGAGAGGAGGAAGCAGGCTCCCCGCTGAGCAGGGAGCCCGATGCGGGCCTCGATCCCAGGACCCTGATATCATGACCTGAGCCAAAGGCAGAGGCTTTAACCCACTGAGCCATCCAGGCGCCTCAAGAAAAACTATTTTTTAAATACAGATTTTGTAGCCCGAGATTCTGAATGAAAATGGGTAAAGTAAATCTTATGGAAGGCTGATGCAGAATTGTGGCTCTAAGACTTTTTTTGGAGTGTGTGGGGGAGATTTCCTTTTCTTGATACAAACAGCTTGTGTCTGTAAATTTTGCCTTGCAATTCTTGTGTAGATGCATATGTCTGTGCAAGTGAGAACATGCCAGAGAAAGAGGCGGGTGGAGAACTTTTGTCTGAACAGCTCTTCACTGGAAATAGGAAGGCAGGAGATGGGAAATCAGCAGGAAGGGCTTTCAGACTTGATGTTCATCTATGGGCATCCAAGACTCTAAGAAAGGACCAGCCTCTGCTTGACTTAGTTCAGTGTGGATTGGTCAACGGATACTCTGCTCATCCTGCTATCCAAGAACAAGTAATTCAGTGTAATGATTATATTCTGATATAATTGTTGTTTCGGGACCAAAGGGTAAGTCCACCTTGTGGCGGGTATTAATGATCAAAATTGTAATAGCTAATACCTACTGAGCACTTACTTTATGCCACGAAATATTCTATTCTTCGCATATGTCCACTGTTGTTGCCCTCATAGCAGCCCTCTTCATTGGGAATGAATTTATCTCCATTTTATAGATAAGAAAACTGAGGCTTACAGAGATAACTTTCTCATGGCTCTGGAGAGAAGAGGCTATAATTTGGGAGGGAGGGAGCTGCATCAGGGTTGGTGAAGCTGGGTTGCATGTTTTGTCTTTTTTGGGTTACCAAGGAAAATAATTAGTTAATGACATCACTTAAGAAGGCCTGTCTCACAGCGGGGTTCCCATTAGGCTTTCATGAAAAATCCATGAAAACAACCATCGGTGGAAGGGTAAGCCATACATACAAAACACACAGAATTCCGTCAGCCTGGTAAGATTTCTGTGGTACCCTTTCCTCATCTCCATCACTTTTGCCTGAAATTCAGGTTTCCTGGGTTGTTGTGCTATTTTCTTCTAAACCCATTTTAATGTGTTGATCGATATCAAGCTATTTTTACTGCTGGTACCTTAATATAGACATAGTTTTGAATAAACATGACCAAACTTATCTTTTTTTTTACTTGATATCTTTCTATCTTCCTGAAGGCGACAACTGTTCTCACTTTTGGTGTATGTGTGTGATTGGTGTCTAGCTTTTACAAGTACTGAATTCAAGTGGTAAAAGTAGACATCCTTAGTTTGTTCTTAATCACAAAAGAGAAAGTATAGCTATTTATTAAATAACCGTTTTGCTGCAGGTCTTTTGTAAATGTCCTATAGAAGTTGAAGAAATGTTCCTTCCATTCTTAGTTTGCCAGGATTTTTTTTTTTTAAATCATGGATCAGTCTTAAATTTCATTATACTTTCTTCTACATTTATGGGGATGATCATATGATTTTTCTTTCTTTTTTTTTTAGATTTTATTTATTTATTTGACAGAGAGAGAGAGAGAGATTACAAGTAGGCAGAGAGGCAGGCAGAGAGAGAGGAGGAAGCAGGCTCCCTGCCGAAGCAGGGAGCCCGATGCGGACCTCGATCCCAGGACCCTGAGATCATGACCTGAGCCGAAGGCAGAGGCTTTAACCCACTGAGCCACCCAGGCGCCCATGATTTTTCTTCTTTACTTAAAAAAAGGCACAGGAAAGACTTTTCTGATGTTAAATCAACATGCATTTCTGAAGTAAATGCTACTTCATCATGATATATTGCATCTATTACTGAAATGGTTTTGCTAATATTTTATTTAGAATTTTTTTGCACCTATGCTCATGAATGAGCTTGGCTTATGTTTTGCTTTTCTTGTACTGTTCTTTTTGTAGTTTGGTATTAAGGTTATGATGACCTCATAAAGAGTTAAGAGTGACTCACTTTTTCTACTCTCTGGAAGAGTGTATGTAATATTAGTGTTATTTCTTCCTTATGTATTTGGTAGAATTTGCTGGTGAAACCTTCTTTGTCTAGAGTTTTCTTTGTAGAATGGTAATACAGTCCGACCCCCTTACTTATAGAAGGGAAAAAATAAGGCCAGGAGAAAGAGTGACATACTTAGTATCTGACAGCGCCAGATGCTTCACTTCCCTCATGTACCTGAAATTATTGAGATTATCTTTAACAGTTAAAGAAGTATATAGGTTTTTCTTTTTCAGTTTTATGAACTGTGTTTCCTACAACTCAACAATTGAGTTGTTTCATTTCATCTAAAATTTTATTTATCAACAGACTTGTTTATATTACACTCTTTAATGTCTAATTCATAGTGATGTTCCTTTTTTGTTCTTATTTGTTATTTGGCTTGCTCTTTTTATCTTGATTAAATGTCACTGGAAGTCCTTCAAATTTATCATTTTTAAAAAAATCAATTTTTGGCTTTGTTGCTATTCTCCACAGCAGTACCCCGGTGAGATGGCCAGAATTTGGAGGTGCTGGCTTCCTAGTGTGATCAAGGAAGCAGTGTCCTGGGCATGTGGGGCAGAAGCAGAAAGTCATTAGCGGCAAGGAGCCAATATCAGTGAGGATGGCAGGGGTCACTCAGAGGGGTTGAATATTAGAAACCCGTTCTTTGAATATCACATGGGTCTTTGAGATTCTAATGCAATACGGGAATTGAGAAGGAAATTCAGCCATGACCGAGATGGAATTTTCCTTCCATCCCAGAAGTGCAAGTTTGGAGATAGAACTTTATTGGTATTATTTGACTTTTCATTGACTTAGCCTTATATCATCTCCCTCTCTCTCTCTCTTTTTCTTTAATTTATCTTGGTAAAAATAAAATTTTCATGGACTTATCTTCATATCCTTTCATCGTTGGTTTCCCACATAGACAAATCACCTCAAAGGAAAGGTCCAGATTCTCATGAGTCCTGCTGCCATGCTGGCCTGATCAACTTGCTGCCATTGTTCCCAGTCACTCACTTCCGAACAATTACACTTCCACAGCCTAGAAGGGGTTATTCTGTAAATAAATAAGTAAGTTGTATATGTGTGTATAAGAGGGGGATTTGATTATAATTTTTAATTAGTCCAACTTCCTGTTTATGTATCTCAACGGAACACTACAGGTATTTGGCAATTAATGTTTGTAAATCACCTTGAGATCCTTGAGGAAGAGAGATGCTATAGAAATGAATAATGTGGTAATGAAAATAATAATACATGCACTTACATTCCCAAGCCAGTTGCCTGAATTAGGTGTTGAAGTCTAAGGAAAGCTTTACAAAATGTAGCTATTGAAATAAGAAATATTTTCACACCCCTCTTTAATTCATGATGGAAAATATCTGTAAAATACGGAATATAACCATAACGCGTGATTATGATTTACAATACATTTATGAATGCTTATGGTTTAGATAAGTAACTATTTCACTATTTGTAAATAGTTATTAGATCAAGAACTACAAAACATAGTCAGTTCTTTGAGATGATAGTATGTGGAAGCTAACTGGCCGTTGTCTCAACATCATTGCTAAATGTTACTCAACAATAAATTATGGTTCTACCATTAATTCAAGTTTTGTCAATGGCAGAATAGCTATTTTTGCAAAGATTTTTATAAACAGTTATTTGGAAAGGCAATAATTTCCTAAGTCACCCTTAAACCATAAAAGAAATTGCTTTCTCCCGTCCTGACCACCTTTCATTTCCTTTCAGTATTAAAGGTCAATGATCAGATGCCTCTGATAATGTCCCTGCCCCTATGGCCCTGCACGGGGGGTAGGAGGAGGAAGAATATACCTGCTTATTTTGTGTATGCCACTAAATTCTGCCATTTCATATGTTGGTTATTCGGTTGCTGAAAGTTCTGAAAACGGTGTCAAACTTCACAGCACAAATAAAAATGAGTTGTTTTCCATAACTGTACAACGTCAGTTATAGCATTGGGTTTTTATTAATAAGAGCTTTAGGACTGAGAGAGTAGATAAAAGAGCCATTCTGTTAGATATGAACCACTATTATTCTCTAATTTCACAACTTCATTCATTTCCTACTTTAGCCAATTTTATTATGAGAAACTATTTTTGTTGCTGTTGTGTTGTTTGATTGTTGTCTGTCTCCCCCAACAAGAATATAAACTCTTGTCTCTCTCTTTCACAAGTATTCCCAGCACTGTATGTTTATCTACCATGTAATAGACACAAACTCTATCACCTTGGGAGAGCTTACTGTTAAGTACTTGACAGTACACCACTTGTTGGAATAAAAAAGAAAATAGAGGGTTACATGATAACAGATAAGTCATGGAAAATTATAATATAGAATAATATAACAACTATTTTTCTTCTGTGGTGGTATCAGAACAGGAAGAGAAAATATGTCTTAACACTGGTGAATTTAAAAACATAAATAGCAATGAAATATCCTTATGGTCTTTACAGCATTCTCACATGGATTATCACCAGTCCCAGCAGGATGTATCTCAGTTCCAGTAGAGTAACAGTGTGAAAAGAGAAGTTTGAACAAATGAGAGTGAATGTTTTTGGAAAAAGAAAGATTAGGTTCAACTCATTAATGAAATTTTGCAGATTAAAAGATTTATGTTGAGGTTCAGGATTGGAGCAACACATAATTGAAGGATTCTCTAGGCAGTTTAAAATGTGCCTGAATTTGGGGAGAAGTGCAGGTCCAAATTAAGGTTTTAGAAACATCTATATAATTTATAGTCAGTGTTTAGAAGTAGATGTGGCCACAGATTCATAGAGAAGGAAAGCTCAGTTCATAGAGTTGGGAGAAACTCTATCATTGAGAGCATGAGGGAATATTAAAAAATTTCAAAAAAGTGGGGTGCCTGGATGACTCAGGTGGTTGAGCGTCTGACAGTTGATCTCAGTTCAGGTCTTGATCTCAGGGTTGTTGTGAGTTTGAACCCTGCATTGAGCTCCACGCTGGATGTGGAGCCTACTTAATTTTTTTTTTCAAAAGAGTTAAACGATGAAAAATAATAATTGAAATAGGTAGGAATCTTGGACAGTGTAGAGCCCCCGAAACCAATAGAATGGTCAGAAAGGGACTGTTATCTGTCAAATTTTACAGGAAGGTCATAGGCAGATGATGGAACAATAAAGCCAATTTGGAAATGCAGTCTTAGGAGAGCAAGTCCCATTGAATAGTAGGAATGGAAGCGAAATTATAAAGGATTTACTAGTGGATGGATGTTGTGGGGCAGTGAATAAAAATTTTTGAGAAGGCTGGATATAAAAAGAGAACACAAAATTTCATGAAATTGTGAAGGAGTTTATTTTTATGTTTTTATGGTTTTTATTGCTTATTTATTTAATTGTTTTAGAATGGAGAAGACAAGTATATTTATGGATAGAGGGAATCCAATGGAGAAGAAAAGTAGAAAAAATAAGGCATATAATTTAGTCAAGGCAATAAAAAGACAAGGGGAAAAGATAAAATTATATATAGAGATAGATTTTTGAGTGTTGGCAGAAGGGACTTGATATGTTCTGTGGTATGGTCTTGGTTGCAATCAAATGGGAAATGAAGTTATATGGTGAGATAAAATAGGGCCATTGTTATGAAGTGAGCATACTACACATTTTGGAAGCTGATAAACATAGGTTCATTTGTTGGCTCTGCCACTTATTTTGCAACTTTTGAAAAGTTGCTCACCATCACTGAATCCACTTTCTTGGAAAAAGGAAATAATAACACCAATCTTGCAGAGTTATTTTACATTTAGGGTAACTGTGACTAACATTAATTGAGCACTTTCTACCTACCAGGCTCCATTTTAAAAATTTTACATAAATGAACTCATTTAGTTGTTAACTTCTGAGGTAGCAGTTATCATTATCCCAATTTTACAGGAAAAGAAATGAAGGTATCCAGATATTAATAACTTTCAAAAGGTCACAGATGTTTCCTAAGGCAGACTCAGGGTTTGAACGCAGGGAAGTAGTCTACGCTGTCTTTCTAATGTACCTAAAAAAGCTTAGCACAATTCTTGACATACAGATGACTCAGTAACTAGGATTTATAATTATTGCTAACTTTATTAAAGACTTGTAAAATGTACTTCTACTTTTCAACTCTGTTAAAATGTTTGATTTTCTGATAGAAAATCATCCAGTCAGGAATTAAACATATTCTGAATACCATAGGTTAATTCCGAGGTCATACTTGAGGTTAGGTATTTATGGCTTTATTTAGGCACAGATGAGAACCTAGGTATATCTCATAGTACCCTAGATAGCTTTTATTTGCTCTTTAAATATATTTAATTTCTATAGTGATTCCATCCCAATAATCCCAATAATAGTCAAGTTAGGTAAAATTAGGCAATAGTGGCTTTTGTCACTATCATTTCTAAGTCCAGTAGTGGATATTCTCCCCCAACTTCTTTTCCTTTGAAGATTTATAGGTATCAAGGTATTGTTTGGGAAATATTGAGGGATTGGTCTTTACTCATCATCTGGTGAAACTGGTATCAACTGACATGTTCACTACCTTGGATCCTTGGCATCACCACATCTCACTGTTCTGGAACTCTGGCATCTGCTTCTATATTCACCTCCTCATTTACAAACAGCACCTTTTATTTTCAGTGGCAGACTGAGTAATTTTGAATACCAAGTACAAATAGGTGAGTTGAACAAATGTATTAACAAACAAACCTTTGGCTTAAAGGGTTAAAAAGCTGATGGTAAAGAACTCCTGTACCAAAATCAGAGAGAATAAGCAAATCTCAAATGGCAGTGAGCCTGGACTCTACAGACACATTTCCCCTGCGGGCATTTTCCAATTCCAAAATAAGTTATTAAGAAGCTACACAAAACATGTGACAGTTTTGTGTGGCTCAGAGAACAACAGTTGGAAGTCTCGAGCCTCTTAAAAGTGGGAAAGGATCTGTTAAACTCTCCACTACTTCATTTGGGACACTGAAGTTCTTCTTCTTAGGAATAAGGATGAATTAGAAATGGAATAGCCCTCATAGGGAATGAAACCTGGCACCAAGTCACCTAACACTGCAAAGGGAATTATAGTTATCCCAGATTGCTGGTATTCCCCGGAATCTGGCAAAAGCAATTAGAATTCTGTTTGGAGAAATACACCATCATTCTAGGCCTCAGATTATTTTATTTTATTTTTATGACTTTCAAGGATTTTGTTATATTATTATGAATTTAACATGTTGTACTAGTTTCCTGTGGATGCTGAAACACAACAGCACAAATTTATTCTTATATAACTTAAAAAATTTGTATCTTAAACAACACAGATTTATTATCTTACAGTTCTGTGGTCAGAAGTTCAACACTGGTCTCACTGGGCTTAAATTAAGTAAAAGTGTCATCAGGGTTACATTCTTTCTGGACACTCTAGGAAAGAAACCATTTCCTTGCCTTTTCCAGCTTGTAGAGGCTGCCTACATTCCTTATTTCATGACCACATTCCTCCATCTTCAAAGCCAGCAACACCTGGCTGAATCATTTTCATACATTCATTTCTCTCTCTCTTTTTTTTTAAGATTTATTTATTTATTTATTTGACAAAGAGAGAGATCACAAGTAGGCAGAGAGACAGGCAGAGAGAGGAAGAAGCAGGCTCCCCACCAAGCAGGGAGGACAACGCAGGGCTCGATCCCAGGACCCCAAGATCATGACCTGAACTGAAGGCAGAGGCTTTAACCCACTGAGCCACCCAGGCACCCCATTCATACACTCGTTTCTCTAGTTGTTTCTCTTTGGCCTCCTTTTCCCATTTATATAGACCTTTGTGATTATATTGGACCCACCTGGATGATCCAGGCTCATCTCTCCATCTCAAGATCAGTTGGCTAGTAACCTAACACCACCTGTGAACTTCAGATTATTTCTAAAAGCTGTTTTTCATATCCAGTGTTTGGCATGCAATAAAAAATAACTGGATGTGTAATGCTGTGAGATAACATGAATGAGAATCAGGAGAAATAACAGAAAATAGAAACAGACTTTTAGGGGATTGAGATATTGTAGTTATGAGAAAGATTTTAAAATAAGTATGCCTATATATTCAAGGAGAGAAAGAACAAGATAGGGAATTTTAGTAGATCACTGGGAATTACTTTAAAAAAGGATAGCAGAATTGAAAAAGAAAAAAAGATATTTTAGAACTGAAAAATATATTAAAAATTAAGATTTCAGTGGCTATGTTTAAAAATAGGCTAAGGACAACTTAAGGTATAATTAGTGAAAGAGAAATACATCCAGAATGAAAAACAGAAATAATTCTGTAATTCTGAAAATTACAGAAGAAAATGTTGGACATCAAAAGGATACAGTGACAAATCTTAATTTAGTATAATTGTTTCTAGAAGGAAAGAAATGAGAGAATGGAACAGAAGGGATATTTGAATGGATAACAGTTATTTTTTTTATGATAAAATATATCAAGCTAGAGATTCAGGAAGACTTGTGAACCCAATCAAACCTAAAACAAATATGCAATATACTATGAGACATAGCAATGAGATAAGAATGGTAGTGAGTCTCAGAAAAGGTCTTTCTATTGAAGCAATACTGAAGAAGAGATCTAAATAAAGAACAGAGTGAAGTAATAGAGCAATTGGTGGGCAGATCTTTCCATATAGGAAAGACTATAATGGGGGGCAGGGGGGGGCTGGGGGGCTCAGTGGGCTAAGCCTTCGGCTCAGGTCATGATTTCAGGGCCCTGGGATCAAGCCCCACATCAGGCTCTCTGCTCAGCAGGAAGTCTGCTTCCCCCTCTCCTTCTGCCTGCCTCTCTGCCTACTTGTGATCTCTCTCTCTCTGTCAAATAAATAAATAAATTCTTAAAAAAAAAAAAAGGAAAGACTATAAGGGAACTATAAGGGTATGTTTGAGGACCACAAGGCAAGACAGTGTCTCCAAAGCAGTGCAAGAGAAGTAGAAAATGCTAGCTGGGCCAGACCATACACGTCATCTGTGGTCTTTGGATTTATTCTGTGAGGGTGGTGAGGAAGGAGGAGGGTTATTGGAAGACTTTGTGAAGGAGAGTGCCATGAAGAGATTTAATAGAATCTCTTTGGCTGCTGTTAGGAGAATGGACCATAGGAAGTACTCAAAAGGGGAAGGAAGTTTTGAAGACGTGCAGAAGTCCATGTGTGAGATGGTGGTTTGCATGGGAGAGCTGTTGTTGTACATGGCAAGAAGATTGGGTATACTTCAATTTCTGCTGAGGGCTAATATATGGAGTATTTTGATGAAATGTTTATATCATCCTGAAGGATATACTTAAAACATATAAATTGAATTAAAGTGAGAAAGCTTAGTGGCAACTTTAATAAAATCTTATTAAAGTGAACCATAGGAATTCTAAAAATGTTATCTTACTTGAGTGGTTTCAGATTATTTATTTTCTTTAGTAAAGTACAAATAGATCACCTCTTCAAGACATGAACCAGCAATTTTTTAAATTCAAAATATATTTCAATGGTACCTTTCCAGTATAACATTTGCTTTGAATTATGATCTATTCTAAATTAGTCAATATGAGAACTTTCTCTGCATTACCAGATTTTTCTCAATAACAGAAAAAAAGGGGTTCTGAAGATACTGGTTTTCTGATTCTATGAATTCCAGAAATACTAGTCTAGCTCCAGAATAAATTCATGTCATTATATGGGTGGTGAACTCTATTTTAAGCTAGAAAATATCCCTGGAAGATATTTTCATAGAGCTCCTCTTTTTAAAGTAATGAAATTACCAGGTGTCTGTCTTTGTGTGATCCGGCATTTTTTTCTCCACCTACATCATTACTCCAGATACGCTTGGAGTTGCATTCCAGTTTAAAATGAACATTGGATGAGTTTATGCTAGTGTTCCAGGTCTGGCGGGAGAATCACCATCCAGGCTGTAATTAAATTTCAGTGAATTGCTGCAGTGAGAGATTATTGAAGCAAACATGGAAACAGCATTTAAGTGGTTTCCTTCAAATGCAGAAATTACATATATAAGTATTAAAGTACATAATCCTAGGATTAACCTCTAACATTGAGATTCACTTGCTCTTTGTGTCTCACCTCAGTGTCTTACTTCACTTTCAAATTCAAAAGAGTTTTGAAAAATGATTTTTATATGGCACCCCTGAGTTCATTATTAAATCTAATTTTAATCCTGTAATGAGATTAATTAACTGATGGAGAATTCAGTTCTTAGGTTTCAAAAATAAATTATTGGAGGTTTTTTTTTAATAATAAGGATTAAAAGGTAAGATCTGTGAATCTCAGGTAGCCTGAATGAGCACAGGGGTGGACTTTTAAAAAAATTCTGAAATGGAGAAAACATTGATAAAGTGTCATTCCTTCATGGGGGAAAGCTTCACAGAGTGTTGTAAATGTACACCAAATAGGCTTGTTTGACTTCGATATTTTTGGGAAGTATTTTTGTTGCCAGTGCTGATTTATAAAAGTAATACCTGGAAATACCAGGTCCATTTCCCTGACCTACCACCTCCCCACTCTCTGAGGTAATTGTTGCTAATAATTTAATATGCATTTTTTCATGATATGTTATAATAGTTGGGCATGTGATATAAATATGATCTCTCCTTTGCCTACATAGGACCAGGATCTTTGTAACTTAACAGTGTATCATGAACATTTTTCACATCAGGGCATGATTTATGCTATTTGTTTGAAGAGCTATGTAATACTCCATTGAACTGGCATGTATGTATGCGTGTATGTACATGTGTATTAAACAAAAAAACTATGACTTAAGGAAGGAAGTTAAGACATTGTCCAAGATCTTAGAACTCAGAATAACAGAGTCCTGATTCCAAAGCTCGTATTTTTAAGATTAGGCTACAAATTCTCCCATATTTCATTTGTTAAATAACTGACTTCTCAGTAAAAAAAAAAAAGAAAAGCTTCATTGAAGATAAACATGTTGTTTTGCATATTTCCAGTTCTGTCCTTTGGATAAATCTCTAACAGTAGAGTTGTCAAGGTAAAGGATTGTTTCAATTCTGATAGTTATTGGGAAGGAAAGACGCCTACCAGTGGTATATTCGAGTTCCTATTTCCCCAGACACTCACTGAGTCTAAGAATTACTGTTCTTGTTAATTTTGACAAATTTGATAGATGCTTAATTAAAAGAATTTAAGCCTCCTTTCAAAAGTTTAATGCTTTATTTGTGTATCTTTCTTTTATGAATAAGCCATGGATTAGAAGGTGCTTGTCTTCATTCTTTCTAAATTGTAAAAATCCTAAGTAAAAACATAACACTTTGTCTCATAGGTTGTAAATATAAAGATTATTGCTTCTCCTTAAAAATTTATGACATTCTCCACATATAGTATTTAAGTACAAGGAAGACATAACTGTGACTTCTTAATAATTAGTCTTCTGACCATGCCATTCTGCTTAGAAAGTCTTTAGCCCAGATTTACTGAAATATTCTTCTTATTCATCTTGTTGTGATTTTATTTTTGGTGTTAAATTTTAGCCCATAATTCTTTGTGTATATGGTGGGCATTCCCCCACACCAAATGAAGGGTTAATTGTCTCAAGATTTAATGAAGAATGTATTTATAAGTGTCATTTTCATTAGTCTCTAATTCTCACCTATATACTTTTCCGCTCACTTATGTATCACCAATTTTATTTTCATATTATATATCCTATTTCAAAACCCTTTCTCAAACTGCACTAAACATCAAAGAATTAATCAGCAACTACATGGACTTAGCCCTAAGTGGATATAATTTCATTGCTAAGCCTTAAGTACGAATGCGTAGTTCATATTGTTTCTATAAAGTATTTGTCCTCTTCTCTTTGATTCATTATTATGATTCACTTCTTGTTTGGTTTGATTTAATTCTTAAGGAATTCTTTTCAGGACTGCTGTAGTGGTATTATACATTCTAAGTCCCTACATGACTGACAAAGTTTTTCTTTTACCTCAAAATGAAGAATAGCTTGAATATGCCAAAATTCCTAAATTGTGCTTCACTGAATAGTACTGTTCAATGAGGTATTAACATGTTTCAAAGGGAAGGGAGACATTATTGTCAAATAAATTTAAGAAAGAGAGTTAAGAAATTAAAACTAGTTTGTTGATTTTTTTAATTTGGTTTTATTGCAGAATTTCTCAAAGCTCTTAATAAAATGTGCTGTCTGCTTCTCTAAGAAATAAATATAACGTATATTTCTAAAGTGTTATTATTCACACATGCCCTTTAATAACAAACGTATATCAAGATCTCATGAAAAAATAATTGGAATCGTTTGGAAAATACTAGAGTATGGAATTCTAGATTCTTTGTTCATGGAGGCTTATGGAGGATTTCCTATCAAAATGTAAGGAAAATAAAAATTCCTTACTTAATCCTACCAGTCTGTTAATGAATTGAGTTCTTATATATGTATTGGACCTATCCTTTCTCTCTATATCATTGCCTTTCATTCATTCACTCATTCATCCAAATTTAATTAGTGCCCACTGTGTTCTAGAAATTCTTCGGGACCTTAGAATAAAGTGGTGAACAGATTAGAAAAAAACATCTTGTGGAGGTTGGTAAGGGGAAGAGGGAAGACAGAAAAAAATGAATAAAATACAATTTATCATGAAGAAATCATGGCCATAATATAGAACAGAAGGGGCACAGGATGTGTGCGTGTGTGTGTGTGTGTGTGTGTGTGTGTGTGTGTGTGTGTGTGGTTGGGGGGTGAATTTTTATAGGGTTCAGTTTTAAATAAGTGGTCTGAAATATTTTGCTGAGAATGTGACATTTTAACAAGGGTATAAGTGAGCTGAGGTAGCGAGCCATCCAGACGTCTAGATGAACCCAGGCATGAAGAACTTCAGGCAGAAAGAACACAGAGTTATTTATTTTTTCCTTGATGGATTTGTAACAGCAAGCTGGTATCCTTTTAATCAGAAGGACATTTGTTACAAAAAGAAATACATACATGTTGGCTATAGGAAGTTTCAAACTACACAGTAAGTGACTCTGCCCTCATGGAACATTCCTTCTTCTATCAGAGTTGCAAAACTTTTTCAGTTGCTGTGTCTCTCCTTTGAGAAACACTCAGCAAACAATCTGAATCTGTCCTGGAGCTCTGCTGGTCACGTGACCCATATTATTTTTCAGATCCTAACAGGAACCTCTGATTTCTTCACGTGACACATTTTTGTATTTTCTAAGAAATAGTAGCTAGTACTCAAAACTTACTGAACTAGCATATATGGTTGGTAGGACAAATGCTGCAATGATATTTCAATCCCTAGCCAATGGAGAGAGGTGGTTATTGGCCGTAGGCCAGGCTGTGGGGAAAGTTAGGGTTATTAACTCCCTCTGAAAGCATGGTTAGCATCAAAGTGAAATAAGTCAGAGAAAGAAAAATATCAAATGTTCTCCCTCATAGGTGGAATTTAAGAAACAAAGCAGATGAACATAGGGGAAGGAAAAGAAAAATAAAGTAAGATAAAAACGGAGAGGGAGGCAAACCATAAGAGACTCTTGACTCTAGGAAACAAACTGAAGGTTACTGGAAGGGAGGTGGGTGGGGGTTTGGTGTAACTGGGTGACTGGTATTAAGGAGGGCACTTGCTGTGAAGAGCACTGCGTGTTATATGTAAGTGATGAGTCACTAAATTCTACTTCTGGGGGACACCTGGGTGGCTCAGTGGGTTAACCCTCTGCCTTCGGCTCAGGTCATGATCTCAGGGTCCTAGGATAGAGCCCCATATCGGGCTCTCTGCTCAGTGGAGAGCCTGCTTCCCCCTCTCTCTCTGCCTGCCTCTCTGCCTACTTGCGATCTCAAATAAATAAATAAAATCTTTTTTAAAAAAAGGTTAAAATAAATAAATAAATAAATAAATAAAATTCTACTCCTGAAATCAATACTATACTATATGTTAATGAACTTGAATTTAAATTAAAAAAAAATAACGAGGGCACCTGGGTGGCTCAGTGAATTAAAGCCTCTGCCTTTGGCTCAGGTCATGATCTCAGGGTCCTGGGATCGAGTCCCATATCGGGTTCTCTGCTCAGCAGGGACCCTGTTTCCTCCTCTCTCCCTGCTGCCTCTCTGCCTACTTGTGATCTCTCTCTCTCTCTCTCAAATAAATAAATAAAATCTTAAAAAAAATAATAATGAAAGCATAGTTAGCCTCATAAGCACCACAGAAGCCAGAGACTGAGACTGGCTATTATCATTCATGATTAGGAAATTCAGAGGAACAAAAGTCTGTATTCTTCATCATCTTCACATATTTTCATTTGGCTTATCACTTGACTTATTATCTTGGTTTTAGAACCTGAGTTAGTACTGTAAATGGGATAACAGAAATACACTTTGCATATGAAATTTAAAATGCTCAGTGTGTATGTGGGTGTGGGTGTGTAATGTCAAAGAGAGAAAAGCTTTTTTAAAATTTTTTTAAAGATTTTATTTGAGAGAGAGAGACAGAGAGAGACAGAGATAGTGAGAGAGAGCATGAGTAGGGAGGAGTGGGATAGGTAGGCTCCCTGCTCCCTTGATCTCAGGGCTTGATCCCAGGACCCTGGGGTCATGACCTGAGCCAAAGACAGAGACTTAGCCAACTGAGCCACCCAGGAGACCCAAGAGAGAAGCATTTGAACAGAATTCTAGAACAAAGAGCTAAGTTCTTCTTTCATGATCATTCTGAAAAAGTGTGAAAGAATTTGAGAATTTAATGTTGAAGATAATTCTAATATGAAACTAGATTATATTTATATGTGATTTTTCTTTCTCCCACTCTCTCAAGAGATTATTTTCCTTATCAGCTTTATTGAGGAGTGATTTATATGCAATACATTTTTTCATTTGGAGGGTGCAAGTTGGTGTCTTGTCAATTGTAGATACCAATAAAACCATTACCACATCATGGAACAGAATATCCCCATTGCCTCCAAAAGATCCCTCATGTTCTTTTGCAGTTGATTCTTCCTTGCAACCCTGACCCCAGATATCCACTGATCTGCTTTGTGTCAATTACAGAGATTAACTTGAATCTTCTATACATTTAATTATTGAGTATTTACTCTGTTTTTCTTTTGCTTCTTTCACTCAGCAGAATGTTTTTGCAAGTCATCCATGATATGAGTAGCTCATTACATTTCATTGCCAAATAGTGTTTTAATTCTCTGTGTATACAACATTCTGTTTATCTGTTGGTGGATGTTTAGATTATTTCCAGTTTTTGCCAATTTCAAATGATGCTGCCATGAACATTCATGAGTCATTTCTCCTGAGACTAAATCAATTTTATTCATTTATAGAATTTAAACTTTACAAATTGAACTACTTGCTTACATTGCAAAGCTATAAAAGTTCTGTTAACACTACAAATTTAAAAATTTCTCAGCTCTGTGTGACAGGAAAAACTTTGCATGTGGAGTTGATGATAAAGTTTTGCAATGGAGTTTCTTCACTGAGTGAAATTTGAAATTTAAAAAAATCATCAAAGAAGAAAGTAGAACTTCAATGTTCTCACCAAATTAATTGAAATAAAATCATCTAAGAGAAAGCAATAGGTAAAGAGACCAAATTACTGTCAGTCACAGAAAAGAAAAAGGAGTATATAATATGCATAGCACCTATAATACAACTTGTATGAATTCTTCAGAAGAACAGAGAGATGCGAACTCTAGAATAGCTAGATATCAGTCACATAGGTCCTCTGTCATGCTGGTAAGAATTATAACACCTTGTTTATCAATAAAATGGAATGAAGACCTAAAGTAGGTCCCTGTGGAGAGAGATAATAGGGAATGGCGTTTCTAGGAAAATGTAGATGAGCATCCGAAGAGGATATTGCTTAATCTGTATCACCAGAGGAATTCGAGAATGAGTCAACAGTTGGACAGAAGAGTGAGATCAGCTGCCCTAATGGAAAGACACTAACCACAGGTAATGCCTCTAGGAGAGAAAGCACATACCCCCCTTCTGTGAGAGCCATGAAGAACTAGAAAATGCTGCTCTCTGTAGCAGTGAGTATGAAAAAAAGAAAAGTGACAGCATTTGGGGACAAAGCAAAATGATGTTTTGTCTGGGTACTCAAGGTCATTAGACAGCAGACCAATGATTCCTGAGCAGTTAATGTTAAGGCATCAGCTAGGAGATGTGTCAGTAGTGAATAACTCAAGGCTTCGTCTTATAGAGCAGTAGGAATCATTAAGCCATACTGCTATCTTGGTTTCTTCTACATCCTCTTTGAATTTTGAGAAATTAGAAATGAACATACACACAAAGAACTTCCTGCTGAAAATGGAAATTAACAGGGATCGTTGGTTGTCTCCCCACATCTATTCTCCACTTCTTCCTCATAGAAATAGAATCATCTGTTTTAGCTATCACTTGACC
Organism: Ailurus styani; assembly: GCA_002007465.1. Lineage (NCBI taxonomy): Eukaryota > Metazoa > Chordata > Mammalia > Carnivora > Ailuridae > Ailurus > Ailurus styani. The sequence goes on along the minus strand of LNAC01000024.1, from coordinate 823,786 downwards.
AACCAGAACTAAATTTTGGACAATAGGTTGTTAGCAGAAATGAAGTATGGAATATCTAACTCATGTCCTAAAAGGGAGGGCGTACCTTTCTCGCACCCTGCTCCATCCTGTTGCTTGGAACATGAACATGGTCACATTGTATCCTGAACCATGGGGCAAAACAGACATCCAGGGAGGCAAAATAACAGAGCCCTTAAATGACTACATGTAGCATAGCCTTTGTACCAATCTGTTATGTGAGGGTATAAAATACCTTTTTTTTTTAAAGATTTTATTTATGTATTTGACAGAGAGAGAGAGATTATAAGTAGGCAGAGAGGCAGGCAGAGAGAGAGAGTGAGAGAGGAGGAAGCAGACTCCCTGCTGAGCAGAGAGCCCCATGTGGGGTTCGATCCCAGGAGCCTGTGATCATGACCTGAGCTGAAGGCAGAGGCTTTAACCCACTGAGCCACCCAGATGACCCAAGGGAATAAAATACTTTTGTTTTGCTTAAATCATTGTTTTAGCTCTGTGTTACATGCAGCTAAAATAATATCCTAACTATAAACTACATAAACTTTTAAGTTGGGTACATTATCTGCAATTTGTATTTTCTGTAATAATTAAATCTCCACCCCAAAGGTTCTAAAATACAAAAATGAAAGCAAGGTAAGCAGGTAAGACCTGATCCATATAAAAGATTTTTCTGAAGAATACTGAAAGGGATATATAACTATAAATTACTAACTGAAGACCTTGCTGGAAAGATAAAGCTGACAATAGTAAAAATATATGAACTATGGAATACAACCATGATTGCTTTGGCTCCTAATGTTGTACTTGGTATTATAGGGTTTGGGTCTATATAAGGCCGAGAAAAATGATAGTAGTATGTAGTATCACTTTGTTGATTAGCATTGAGTTGATCACAGGCAAATTAACAGCTACAGAATCTTTAAAAAGTTCTCATTCAGGGGGCGCCTGGGACGGCTCAGTTGATCAAGCAACCGACTCTTATTTTCGGCTCACATCATGATCTCAGGGTTGTGGGATGGAGCGCCTTGTCAGGGGAGTCTGCTGGAGATTCTCTCTGCCCCCTCCCCAACTCTCTTTCATTTCTTTCTCGAATAAATAAAAAGATCTCATTCAGGTTTATTTTTATGTATACCCTTTTTGGCATGCCCGTTAAAGACGTATCTGGCCAAAAATAGATACAGAATAATCTTCTATCTCTTAAATTGCTGAGTTAGGGTCATGCTTTTCTGATATTGACTAGTACATTGCAAAATCAGCTTCTCACAATAATGAACCCTTGAAATTAAATAGTACTAAAAGCTAAGCAGAAGAGGGTTGGATACTAGGTCACAATTTAGAGTTTTCTTTTTGTAAGATGTCTATACTTGAATGTCTGACAAATTTTGATTGGAGTTTTTCCCAAGTTGCATTTTGACACCAAGAAGGTGTTTGTTAAACACCTGATCCCTGACCTGCTTTACTACTAGTACCACTACTGTTACTACCAGCACATAACATGGGTGTTGACAGGTCAAGAGAGAAAAGGAGAAAGTGGAAGAAAGAGAAGAGGAGAAAATAGAACACAGATCTTGACTTACGAAGGGGTTACATCCCATAAACTCATTGTAAATTGAAAATATCTTAAGTTGAAATGCATTTAATGCATCTAACTTACCAAGCGTCATAGCTGAGCCTAGCCCACCTTAAATGTGCTCAGAACACATACATTAATTAACCTATAGTTGGTTAAAATCATCTAACACAAAGTCTGTTTTGTAACAGAACACGAACTATCTCATACAATTTATTGAATACTATACTGGAAGTGAAAAACAGAACAGCTGAACAGGAGTAGAATGATTTGAAGTGTATAGGTTGTCGACCCTTGTGGTCGTGTGGCTGACTGGCCAGCACCACTCTGCCCCTGCCCAGCATCACAAGCAAGCTACGTGTATCACTAGCCTGGGAAAAGATCAAAATGCATAATTCAAATTTTACTGAATGTGTATTGCTTTTGCACCGGTCAATAAGTAAGTTGGGGACTGTCTGTAGTAGGAGAGAATGAAGGGAGAATAAGTGAAAAAAGAGAACAAGCAAAAAAAAAAAAAAAAAAAAGAGAACAAGCAGTTGGAACCGAACTACAAGAGGGAAAACATGAAGTTACAAGTTCACCTTCAACAGAAATAGGTTCACTTACATAAAAGCCTTTGCAGATACATGAACCGCACTGGGGCCAGCACTGTGGGCCTCATGTCTCTCGGTGGCTAAAAGGCTCGCTGTGCCATAAAGATACAAACTAATATCAACACAGAATGAGGTCTGACTCTCTGAGTGAAATACTTCTTTCTTTGGGAGCATAACCTATGCTAGAAATTTATGCCAAATTTCCTTTGGCCATTTCTGGTATATTTTCCTAGAATTCCTTGACAAATATGATTGAGAAAAAAAAATGATATTCATAATGTTACTGAATCTGATATTCATTTTTTCATGATAAAGGGTTATCTTTGATAGATTTTACAGTGAATTTATCTAGATAGCCTTGATCTCTTTAATATAAAATGAAAGACCTCGATTCATTCAAGAGAAAAGTACCTGGGAGTGTATTTAGAGATAATACTAACTGCATTTGGTTGTCATGGAAACTAAAATGTTAAAATGATGATGAGTGATTGTCCAAAAAAAGAAAGCTACTTGCATGTGCTTGTATGGTAACTACTCATTTTGACAAATATTTTTTTTCTTTTTCTCTAAATTAGCTATGTGAAATACCAGCTTTATAAAATTGCTGCTGTGATGCATTTTATATAAAATGTGTCTCATACTAAGGATGGACGTTAGCTTAGAAATATATTACACTTAGGTGAATTAACACAACATACGTGTGTATGCATCTGTCCATCTCTGTGTGTTTATATTTAAGTGTTAGTTAGTGCACAAAGACATCCCTAGATTGTAAGTGAGTGTTTCAGGCCAGTGGTTTTGGAAGCAACCACAGGTGGTAGAAGATGGGCGGTGATTCACAGAGGTGATTGGCAAGGAAGAAGTAGATTGTTGTGCTAACTGGTGATAAAGAGGAGGAATGGAATAGAATCAATATTTATTAAGTATCTAAGTGTTAAGAGCTCGATTTTATATTTGTTTTCTTATTTAGACATGATAACCCTTTTGTGTTAGTGGTGTTCTCATTTTATAGGTAAGGACACTGAGTGTCAGGGATGCTAAATGACTCCCAAGGTCATAGATGAATAAATGTGGAGCCAGGATTTAAATCTATATAGGTCTGCTTTCATACCCACTCTCCTCCTTTGAAAAATGTCTGATTCCAGGACCAGAGTAGGAAATATGCAAGATGAGCTGGAGCATCTTGCAAGTGCCAGAAAGTAAGAAGGTTTTTAAAAAACTAAACACACACATGTATGTGAGGGAGGGTATGCCAAAAGGATAGAAGGGACACAGGAACCAACTGGAAGACCTCTCAAAGGCTAAAGCTGGAACAGTTTGAGGAGCAAAACAAGGTAGTATTGTATTGGGTTAGATTGGGTATCTAAAAGCATAAAATAAATGTCCCTTCTCCATAGTTTCATAAATGGTTGGATAAATTAATACATGAGAGAGAATAGACAAACTTCCCATGCAAAAAAAATTCAAATTAATTTATATAGAGACTCCTCTCTCAAGGAGGTGGGGACACAGGTCTGACTCTTCAAGTGTGGGCTGTGCATAGCAACTTCTTCCAAAGAGAACAACATGGAATGGGAGAGAAAGGTAGCTTTACAGGGGAGAAACGTGATTCACTCTGGTGCAGCCAGGTTGATAAGGTTAACATTGAAGTCATGTTGATAGCATGTACCCTTGATCAGATGTGATTAGGATGATAACACCTCTGTGATCTTCCTCTCCAAAGCCCAAACCCACAGTCTAATTATAAGAAAAATATTGAACAATTAACAACTAAGAGTCACTTTATATAATACTTGAGTGAAAAAAGATGTTATATAAAAGCTAAGGAAAGTTGAATAAAGTATGGATTTTAGTTAATAATAATGTATCTGATAACAGGTTTCATTAATTATGACAAAAGTACCAACACCTCATGTAAGATGTTGATGATAGGGGAAAGTGGGTAGGGGGTATATGAAAATCTTTATATAATATTTGCAGTTTTTCTATAAATATAAAACTGTAAGTATGAAACATTCTACATTCATTATACCAAAAGGTAGTCCCTCTCATTTAGAACTGCTTTTCCTCTTGGCATTCATTTTATCAGAATCTTACCTAGAAAATTATATAGTGAGGAATATGATTTATGATTGGCCTCCAATCCAGTTCTGTGTCTCCTAGAGATTTTTCTATATTCCAGGCTTAAAAGAAAAGTAATAGAATGAGGAACAGTGCATAAACTACAAAATGTTTCTTATACTGACTTTCACTTTTGAAAGTAGACAACTTTTTCTATCTGCCAGTGTATGAATTTTCTTTGTCTTTGTATTGATAGTGCCAATGTTGTTATCTCTTGTAAAAATCATTTGTCCCTGCTGGTAATAACTCCTATAAAAAATCTAACTATGTATGCTTAGAATAACTACATTTAGTGATCTGAAATGCAATCTTTAACATTTCTATTTTAATCAAAAAAGAATGAATTCTTATAGGTATAAGAGGGGCTGCCAAGTTTTGTGCAAATCTTGATGGTATTCCTTGTATTTTTATTTCTTGAAAACTGATGCCATTGCCAGTAATCCAGGGAACAACAATGGAAAAACAAAACAAAACAAACTGAGACATGTAGACTTCCAGTGTGGCTTCAAGAGGGTGCCAGGTGTCAAAGGGTCAAGTTTCATTGATGTTTGTTGCAGGATCCTCAGGCTGAGGGCTCATGGAACTGTCCAGGATATAAGCCAAATTTTCACTTGTACTTACTTTATAAATTTTTAGTATTTTATATGATTTAGGGTCTCTCAAACATGCTTATGTTTTCTATTTCTTAAACAACTGTGTTTCATATGACACAACAGAAATTAGTTGTGGAGACCAAATTAAGGGGACACTAGATGTAATTTCTAGACTTACTTTTATCACTTACTAATTACCTTGTTCTCAGTGTCCTTATCTAACAAATAACTTGGCCTGACTTTTGGCAAGTTTATTGGTAGATTAAGCAAAAACCAAACCAAACTAAACCAAAAAAAAAATAATAATAATAATGATGGGATAATTTGGGATAACATGAATGGACCTAGAAGGTATAATGCTAAGTGAAATAAGTCAGACTAAAGAAGACAGGTACCATATGATTCCATAGATAAGTGAAATCTAAAAAACAAAAACAAATGAATAAACAAAAAGCAGAATCAGACTCATAAATACAGAGGATAAATTGAAAGTTGCCAGAGGGGGTAGAGGTGGAAAGTTGGTTGGGCAAATTGGGTGAAAGGGACAGGGAGATAGAAGTTTCCAGTTGGAATGAGTAAGTCATGGGAATAAAAGACACAGCATAATGGAGACAGTCAGTGGTATTGTAATAGTGATGTAACAGGACAGATGATAGCTACACTTAGTATAATATAAACTTGTCAAATCACTAGCATAATGTATACACTGGTCAAATCACTAAGTTGTACACCTGAAACTAATGTAACATTGTGTGTCAACTGTACAAAAACAAAAGAAAAATCCAGACCAATTCAGAAGACTCTAAAAAAAGTCTTATTAACTATAAACCATATAAAATTAGAGAATTATTTGTTTTACTATTGCTGAAGGAAAATTATACAGAAAGGAGCAAAACCAGTCGTTTGGAATATGGCATGCTTCACAAAGAATGAAAACAAGCTATACATAAGACCTGGAAGGCCAGTTGTGTTACCTTCTACACCTGGCACTGGGATCATATGTCCTTGTTTTCCATATAACGTATTCATGGGCCATACTTGGTCTGAACTTACAAAAATGCCTTATCTATGTGTGTTGAGTGCTATTCCAACTGTGTGGAGTCTGGCTACATGTGGAGGCCATGGATAGGCAGAATGCCAGTTGGTTCATATCATTTGGAGAGAATAACAAGGAATAGTCAATGTATTTGTGCATTGTACACAGAGAATTGTGTAATGCTGAGGATATAGCATTTTATTTTACGGAGTTGGCTTGTTATCAATTCAACTCTTCCTTTGCTCTTTTAGGAAACAATTTTTTTCTCTTCTTTTCCTTGACACAATTCTCAAATAAGTAATCTCCTGTTTCCAATTCTCCTTTAATTCAAATTCCACTCTGAGAAGCCCCCAATCATGTTATCTGTGGATGGAAGAGTTAGAAACAGACACACTACAGTAGTGAAAAGGTTTCTAGACATCTCTGAGGTACTGAGGCTAGAGAATGTACCAGAGATTTAGGGGTGGATTGGAGTGAGTCCATTCTTTTGAGAAATTGAATGAAAGAGAGAAGAACAGAGGGACCAAGTTCCACAGTTGGGGAAATGTCTACCAGTCAGAAGTGGGAAGAGGAGCTAATGAGAGAAATAATTCAGACAGGTCTGAGAGGTAGAGCGAGAAGGGAAATAGAGCGGTGATAGAGCTAGCTCGCGGAAGATTGCACATCCACTAGAACAGCTTTATTTTATTGGATTTCCTTTTAAAATTGCTTTTGAATAAAAGCTTTTGCCGATTAAAAAAATGCTTGAAAATCAATGGACTAGAAAACCTCTACCTCTCGATTCTGATTCAAGTGTAATTTCCTCTGAGAAATAAAAAACAAAAATAAAAATATGCACTATACTGCAAAATATGATTTAAATATCTCTTCTTTCCTTTGACTGAATCATACTGTCTGTTTATAGCCTTATTATAAAATGTATTGTATTTGAAATTCCTCACTGATGAATTGGGAACTGTAATTAAATGCATATTGGGAAAACATATTATTTGGAGAGTGGGGAAAAAAGTAACTCTCACTAAAATAATGTTGGAGCATAGAAGGTAATTTTATCGGCAACTACTCCCTCCACTCTCGACCACTGAGGGGTTTTGGTAGTTCTTACATCTCATTATATCACAGATATTAACAAGCATAACAATACAGTGTATTGTGATATTTTTCCACCACTTGATGGAATATGATCCTGGCTAGTAGAACACAGGTTAGTGTTAGCCTAGTAATTTATCTTTAGCTTATCTCTTTAAACCTTGCACATTTTATCATAGACACCAGCATAAGTGAGGAGTTATAATCCTTTTGGCAGCATCCACCTTCTGCTCTGTGGAATTTCTATTTCTTTTTGGAACCAGTGAGGTGAATAGGAAGAGGAATAGGAAATCTTACCAATTGATGAATTGGCATGAGAAGGGTAATAACTATTAGGATGCAAATATTTTTGGATTCATGGGGGTCTGTTTCTTATTGAAATAAGAAATGGGAGCAATTATAATTGTTATGCTGAGTAGTTCTCTTTATCTGAATGCCTCAGCTTCAATTTCACTTGTGTTTTCAAATTCAGGGCATATTGGGCATCAAGTAGGAAACCTTCGCAGAGGCTGACCTAAACACACCCCTAGAGTGTCGCCTTGGAAAGTGGTACTCCGTCTTTGAAAGAAATGATGCGAGTAGATGATCCAGGACCTTCGTTGTCATAGGTGCTATATATAGTTCATGCACCCTTCTTTTCACACAAGTGCAGATAGAAACGCCAAAGTGGCCTGGCCAAGTTCCAGGAACATTTCAGGGCTCTTCAAAGCCACTTGGAAATGGACTTCAGTAATGCAAATGTCAGATTATCTGTAACTAGAACTAAGCAAGATAAATATACCCTTTACACAGAAACTAATCAAATTGGCTTGCTTTTTCTTTCTACTTCATGAAAGTCATATTCTTAAGGGCGGCTTTGTTCCCAGGCACCTTTGTCTTTGTTTTGTGGGCTATTCTCAATTCCTACCTGTGCTTTGCAGTGACATTAAATGACTCTCTAAATTTGTGGTGTACTCATCTAACCAGTTTATTTTCCTAAATTGGAAGCCCCTGAAAAGGTATTTTGTATTTCCAGAACCTCGAACAGTGCCCCATATACAACATCAAAACTTGGCTGAACAACTGAGCGGGGGTTCGATTGATGGGTGGGCTGTACTGTCCTGATCCCTGGGCATATATTAGAGTATGTCTCACAGATGAATTAGTCCCTTTTATGAAAATTCTTTTTCTAAAATCCATCTTTTTTTTTTTCCTGTCCTGTTCTTCCATTGAGCCTTTCAGTCTGACAAATCAGAGACCAAATGCCTAATGGTCTGAAGAAGGCTCTGCGGCCCTCTCAATCCTTCTGCCCTGTTCTTCTAATCTTCCAGCTCTCACACAACCCAGCACTACCACACACTGTTATGTGACTTTTAAAACTGGTTGTCAGTGTCTATCTTCCATAAGAACACATATATTAATGTTCATATAGATCCACAGAGTTTCTGTTATCGTTATCTCTACTCCTTTCTTTCTGCTCCTCACTGATTCCACACAAGTCAGAGACAACGTGCTTGCTTTATGACTGGAAGGGGGTGTGAAATAGAAGCATTCACCTGCCTTTCTTACCAGTCTCCAGGACAGAGTATAGTTTACTGCCTGGAAAAGGGTGATTTCTTGAGCTCTGTGGACCATGTGGTTGGGAGGAAGGTGGGTGATCTTGGCAGCTTGAGACACGACTAATTACAAAGAGGAGAAAACCAAACAAACGTACCTTTAGTATCTAAAAATCAATATTGATAGTGAAACACTTTGGCCTTGGAAGGAGCTTTGAAGACACAGAGAAATATGCATACTGTAAGAGAGCTTGCCTAGTTTTCAGTTTTCTCTGCAAAAATGGGAATGGCAGATGTTCCAGTGTAATCATGACAAGACAAAATCGAAAAGGAGACTAGAAATAATTAGCAAAGGTTTTGTGATCTGGAAATCTTAAGTAACAAATATTGATTACATTCCTTTTTTTTTTTTAAGATTTTATTTATTTATTTGACAGAGAGAGACACAGTGAGAGAGGGAACACAAGCAGGGGGAGTTGGAGAGGGAGAAGCAGGCTTCCCGCTGAGCAGGGAGCCCGATGCGGGTCTGGTTCCCAGGACTCTGGGATCATGACCTGAGTGGAAGGCAGCTGCTTAATGACTGAGCCACCCAGGCACCCCAATTACATTCCTTTTCTTTTTTTTTTTAAAAAAATATATTTTATTTATTTATTTGACAGAGAGAGAGAGAGAGTACAAACTGGGGAACAGCAGTGAGAGGGACAGAAGCAGGCTTCCCACTGAGCAGGGAGCCCAGTACAGGGTTCAATCATGACCTGAGCTGAAGGCAGATACTTAACATACTGACCCACCCAGTCACCCCAGTTTCGTTCCATTTATACTGGGCCTCTCAACTCTGTCTAGCATTTATAGATGCACTTCCTCCTCAAATCATCAAATTTGCTGCCATGATGACAAGCTAGGAAGAAAAGAGAGCTGACATGCCCTGCCTCTGCTGTACACATGAGTAAGGTGTAGTTCTGATCACCACTGAACACACATAAAATAGCCACAGCCATCTCAGGAATGACTGAGAAAGTAATAGATTTTCTTTTATATAAAAAGCCATTTTAATGGAAATCCTGACACATAGCTTCATAATCAAACCAACGCTAAAATTAACTGTATAGACCAGAAAGAGAGGCCAGGATCATATTCACATTGGGTTGAATGAAACAGAAAGAGGTTACTTTTCGGAATTACAAAATGAGATTCTGAGTGAATAATAAAGAGTATTTTGAGGTGTGGCAAAGAAGTCTAACTTCTCCTTTGCTTATATAAAACTATGGTGTCCCCTCCCTTGGAATATTTAAGGAATACATCCAGATTTTGTCACCTCCCTCTAGAATCAAAATAACTCAAGTGGGAGGTAAAGAATATAAAACAAAATGAGTAAGAGAAGGAGGTGAGGATTTATATAAAATAACTGCTATCAAAGGCAAAATTAATGATTAGAACTTCCCATTTTAGAAAAAAGTTAAGATGGATCATTATGTGAGGGATAAAGAATATATATATATATATATATATATATATATATATATATACATACATATATATACACACACACATTAATCCAGTCTTGATAATAATCTGATATTAAGAATCACTCTCTCAGAGGTCAAAAGAAGTTCATTTATACTGAACACTAAATAATTTATGTTCTGGGCACCATGAATTTTAAAATAAATGTTTTAAATGGGCTTAGGCAAGTTTTTGGAGACTGTAATACATAATGAAATTTGTGGATATGTATGCCATTTGGGAAATAATGCTAAATTTTGCTACTAATTCAAGGAGTATATTAGTCTCCTGTACACATTAGCACATACGTTGTTGCTACTATCATAGAAGAAGTCATTGAACTTGATGGACCAAGGATTTATCCTAGTGGGGTGTTTATCTTTTTATTGGACCTTATAATTTTGGAAATGTCTGCATTGGGGATGCTTAGTATGCTGACATATGGAAAATGGAAAGAGCAGTATGCCCTCTAGCTACACCAGGGCTCATTCCTCTTCCGTCCGCAGCTGGCTGCAGGCTGACCACTGGATGGAAAAGGTTTAGGATAAATACATGCTAGTTGAGCATAGATTTCTGGATTCAGACCATAGTCATCTTCAGAGGAAAAAGGAAAGGCCTTCCTTTCCTTCCTGGAAAGATGGTGAGTAAGAATTTATGAATGTAGTTATATACCTGAAACTAATATAGTGCCCTATCTTAATTATACTTCAATAAAGAAAAGAGAGTATTGACGTAATCCATTTCTGTGCAAGACCAAAGCTCCCGGATGAAGAGTACACTTTTAAAGAGTCATTTCACACATCAGACTTTGTTGTGTATCTAAACACAGATGTGAAAAGATTTTTTTGACATCACACGTGCAAATTTTCTTGAAGACCTGACTGATTTCTTTTTAGAAATGCATTAAAATTAAAAAGTTTTTATCTTTACATCTGTTTGTTTTTATCTTGTTTCCACATATCTGGTTCTTTAAATGCAGGCAGTCATAGCACAATTTAATTCATGTATCCATAGCTATTGAGTACCTCATAATGGCAAGCAATATTCTACATCCTTTTATTAGACATACTAGCATTCTCTCCTATCACTATTAGAACCTACTCAGGGGGTGTGTGGGTGGCTCAGTCTGTTAAGCACCCGACTCTTGGTTTTGGCTCAGGTCATGATCTCACGGTCACGTGATTGAGCCCCGTATCAGTCTCCACACTCAGCGTGGAGTCTGCTTGGTATTCTCCCTTCCCCCTCCCCCTCTCCCTCTCTCCTTCCTCATGCTTGCTCCTGTGCACGTGCGCTTTCTTTCTCTAAAATAAGTAAGTAAATGAATAAAATCTTAAAAAAAACCCAAAAACCCTACCGAGAATTAGTTTAAGAATTTCGAGGGCAACGACCAAGACCAAAACTTATCAGTGAGACAAAAGTGAGCTTCTCCCTGCTCACCCCACACTAACTAAGGATTAGCTGGGGCAGATGGATCATCCACAGCATTGTTGTGAAGGAAAGTGATAGGTGCTTATCACATTTTCCTGATATCTAATATGTTAACTGGTTAATCTGCAATAGCAGATTTATTTTTATTTTTTACAGTTTACAGTTTCTTTTTATTTCTTTCTTTATTTGACAGAGAGAAAGAGAGAGGGAGAGAGGGAACACAAGCAGGGGAATGGGAGAGGGAGAAACAGGCTTCTCACTGAGCAGGCAGCCCGATGTGGGGCTCAATCCCAGGACCCTGGGATCATGACCTGAGCGGAAGGGAGACGCTTAACAACTAAGCCACCCAGTACCTCAAGTTTACAGTTTCTATACAAATATAGAATGCATGGGGGATCCAGATTAGTGTGACTAATAGGCTCCTAGTTAGAGAATTAAGTAGCTAGATAAGACTATGTATGTATCATTCACATGCCAGGAATGGATAAACTCAGGTTTTAGCAGAGTTGCACAGCGGAAGCATGCTGGGCCCATAAACTCAGGTTTGAAAGAATATGATTGTATCAACAATCGGTCCTCTTCCCTATAGCTTCTTTGTTTCATTATATGAATACCCAAATTTAAGCTAATATTTATAGCCATCGTCTAAGATCTCCTTGACTTCAGTAATGCAACTAAGTTTAAAATCGATGTAGTTATTTGTGTCTTTAAAGGGCACTATTGCCTTTTTTTCAGTGAAAACCCAGCAGACCTATGAAACTGGCTTACTTGCACAAACGCACACCGAGACCTCTTGGGCCAAAAGTAGAAGATAGGTTTGTATTAGGTAGTGTAAGTGGAGGTATTATTATAACTGCACATTATTGTTTGTTGCACTGGCTCATCATCAGCACTAACAAATGGTAGGACCTGGAAAATCTAAGGAGAACAGATGGCCTGAAGAAATGTTTCCTGTCTTGTTGAGAACAAGCCAGTTTCTTGGTGGTTAAGACTAAGTTCTGGTCAGATGTCCCTACCTCATGCTCAGTGCTACCAGATTATGAGCTGTTTCATGGCAGAGTGAATATTATATTTAATTCTTGATTCCACTATCCAGCACAGCTTTGCAAAGACCTAGATATTTGCTAAGAATCCATAAAATCCAACTCTAAGCTTTAATTTCAACTTGGGCAGGAAACCTATAAGGAGCAGTTACCTGTGTGTGATGTCTATCCTGCACTGGGTTAGTCACATTGCTAGGCATCTTTAGTTACTCTTGTTGGTTTTGATCCACATCTCCCAGGACACTGACCCCTGAGACTCAGTTATTCTAAGTCTTCAGGGTTTGAGTCATGCATCTGTTGATCCGTTGCTATTCATCTGGGCTCCGGGTTTTTACGTCACTGACTGAATATTTGGATCCAAAGCTCCATCTCCATTCATTCCCCAAAGATATCTCTCACTTATGCAGTGCTGTTAAAATCAAAATGGATTTATTAATTTCTTCCTAGAAGGACACTGTTCTTTTATTTACTTAGTAAGAGAATCCTTGCTGTTTGCTCCTACATCATTCTAAGCCCCCATTCACCAAAGAACTTGAAAGCAGGAAGGCCTTAAAAATGACCCACACCGGCAAGCACCTCTTTGAGACAAAGGTTTTGAGGCCTAGAGAGTTTACAGTTGTACAGTTTCACACAGTGGTTGGAGGTATAGCTAAGATCTCTTTCTCCCCACATCATAGGCTTCCTCTGTTCCTTTAGGATGGCCATCTGTGTCTCAGACCATGCTACTATCTCTATTTCTCAGATGCCAAAACTCCCTTGATTGCCTCAACTAAGCTGGAACAACAGGCAGAAATCAGCCCAGTTCAGGTAAACCACGATGAATGATCATCCTCTACAGGCACCGCAAACTCAGCATGTAACGTGGAGGGAAGTTTGTTTCAAACCTTATCCCCCTGTCCTGCATTCTCTACACCATTTGTTAGTACCACCACCATCTAGTCATCCACGCAGTAAACCTGACAGTAATCTCTGGATCCTTTTCATCTTTTACCCCCTTATCTTCACCCCATTCCTCAGACTTCACCTCCTAACTATCACCTGAATGTATCTGCCTGTATATTTGCAATGAGCTAATCAATATGAATAGAAATTCATGTAAATGTAAGATGTTATTTTTTTGTCAATTTAATTTTGTTCAAAATCTGTATTTTCAGATGCATTATATTAACTCCTGGCCCCCTGGGGAGCTTGGGGGGAACTCTGGTCTCCTATTGGCCTGGCACCATCAGATCTTCATGATCAGGTGATTGCATCAGCATACACGCTTTCCTCCCCGACTTGTCTAACATCATCTAGATAGATAAAGGTAATTGCAAACAACTAGATTGATATAGAGAAAAGAAAATTCCATTTATCTCAGTGGGTTTTGTTTGCCTGCCTCTCTTGTCTTCCCATATAAGGCCCTCTGGACTCATTCCCTAGACTACTCTTTCCAGAATCTAGCTTTCATTATGCAACAAAACATACAATAAGTCCCGTTTCCTCCCATATAAACTCTGTTTTTGTCGTCTCTCTGGTGTCCAAGCCCCTTGGAGGCTGGTTTCGCACATCCGTGCAGTTGCATATTCCAGTATTTCTCAGAACACACATGCACTTGAGGCCGGTAGCCCTGCATGTTTCCCTGTGCCCATGACATTCACGTTTCTACCCTACCAGCTTTGCGCTTCCAGCCCCCTCCTCCTGCATATCTGGGTGATTTTCTTGACATTTAAAAATCTCATTCATTTCTCAAGAAGCAACTCAAGTAACTCTGTCTTTAGAAAACATCCTGGAGAACTTGAAGCCGAATTAATTCCTCCTCTCTCTGAACTCCCATAAATGTTTGCTCAGGCAGCTTGTTGTAGATGGAAAAAGCATACGGCTTGTGTTAGAGATTCCTGTATTTGAATACTGACTCTGACACTTATTAGCTGTGGGCAGATTATCCTATATAGCAAATCCCTCATGTGTAGAATAATATGCAACTCAGAGTCTTGGTTCTAAAATAAAAAGTCTATTCTTTAAATTACTGTTTCTCTTATGAACTCTTTGAGTGCAGGAAACATTTCTGACATTCCAAGTCTTTGGTCAGACTCAGTGAGTTCTCAGGGGTTGACTTGTTGATTGATATCCAACCAGATACAAAATCTACACATTCACAACCTAAGCCACCTAAAGTGTTTCAATTGGAGTAATAGTACTTATAACTAAATTCAATTTCTCTTTGTAAATTCTAACTGCTTGTAATCCTTTGCATTAATTATGTAATACCCTATCTCCTACCTTATCCTTTCTCCTAGCTATATATTCCTATTACTATTTTTAACTCTCACAATTGTTTCCTCACCCTAATCCTAACTGAGCATGACCAATCTAAATGCAAAATATTTTTGATATTTGAATCCCACTAATCATAGGATTTTCCCCTGTCATAGAAAGAGTAAGAGACATGAACGGTTGAAATCCGATCATAGCATTGCCATATATAGCTTTCCCTAAATCAAATCACATTTCACAATTTTTAGTTAAACTTCTGTCAGAAAAATTGCTATAGAGGAAGGAAATAACAATAATAGAAAGTGTAACTGATTTGAAGTTACCTTATTTTGGTAGTATTGGAAACTCTGGGCTTTCTGAGTCTGTGTTTATGAAGATACGTTTATCCATCACTGTGGCAATTCTATATAAAATGGGAAACTCTGGGCTAGTACTTATTGCTAGGTAGCTATGGTCAGGAAAGGGAGATTGATCACTGTGTGCTGTTGGCATGAATGAGTGTGTGTGTGTATGTGTGTGTTTTCTGTGACATGAATCATTGTCTAGGGAATAAGAATATGCTGCAATAAACAATAAAATCTTGCATCAGTGAAAGATAGGAAAAAAGCAACTAAAATCCTATGGTTACAGAAATCATAATAACAAAACAAACATCTCAGACTCCCTGTTCCAGTTTCTAGGGCTTCTCCCAGGAGAGGCAATTATTATTTGTATTGATTTTAGTTTGCAAGCTAGCTCTCTAATGTGCCAATGGATAGCCCCAAACTAGTAAATAATTACATATTATACAAAAATACTGTGTCTTTTTACTGTAAGCTTCACAGCCCCAGAGCAAATTAATCTTCTCACTGTATGCTCTGTTACCTACAGTAAATATATCACAAAATATAGCAGAAAGGGAAAATAAAACCTTTCTGATCACCAGAGGAAAACCGTCGACAAACAAGTCTGATTACTATTAAGCGTTGAGGCTTGTCTATGTTCCCACATCTAGAAAACACACTGTAGGAAGTAGGCATAAGTTTTCTTTTATGGACATTTTTGTTCCAGAAGAACTTTATTAGCAAATGAAGTAATTTTAATAAAGTAGTAAAAGTAGCACAGAAGCTGCATTATGCCTTCTGTCATTTTTTATCAGCAATAATAATAATTGATGAAAATGACTTCATTTTTCCAGCACAAGATCTAAAACCATAACTTCTATGTGTATGTTTTCTTTTTCTTTCCTTCGATGACAAAACAAAGTTTCTCTTTTTATGCGATGCTAGTCCCGACCTTTCCTTTTTTCTGTTCCCCATCCCCTCTCGTGTCAAGCGGGTTTCCATGCCACGCCCCCTCTTTGCATCATAAGTTGCCTCCCTTTTCCCCCCTGCCCATTTCTTAGTCTTCTCCATCTCTGCCAGTGGTACCAACACCTGTCTAGCCACCCAGTCCCACACCCAAGAGTCGCCCTTGACTCACCACTTTCCACCATCTCCCAGCATCCAAACCATGCCAAAAAATGAACCCACGTTCTTTGGAACATCAAAGAACTGTCCAGTTCCCCATCATTTCCCTATCATAACTCTAGACTAAGCCATCGATACCTCTCACCTGGGCTCTCTTGTTTCCCTCATAGGTTTTACATCACTGCCAGAGGAATATTTTAAAAATATAAATCAAATCATACTACTCCCTTAATGCAAACTATTATAAACCTTTTAATACAACCCACACTTGTTACCATGACTCTATCAGGACCTCTTGGTCCTGCGTGATAAGGCCCAGCCTCTGCTCATTATCAGTTCTCATCAGACCTTCCCACGTTCATGTCTCCTTAGCCATGAAACATGCCAGTAATGCTGCAGGGAACATGTTGCGTATCTACTGCATTCAAAGCTCTTCCCCAGCTCTTCATAGATCCACCCTTTCTCATCCTCCAGCTCAATGTCACGTCCTTAGACTTTACCAGATACCATTTTCAAAATTAGTCCTTCCACAGCCCTCCACTGTTACTCTCACGTATGCCCCCAGCTTTGTTTCTGTTTCGGCACTTATTAAAAATTATAATGATCTTGTTTTCCTATTTGAGTATTCAAAATTGGCTGGCTGTTCCCACTTGAATGTAAGCCACAGGAGAGAAGGGACCTTGTCTTTTTTGTTACTAGTCTTCAGTATGCAGAATAGTACCCAGTGCACTCAGAACTCCATCCAGGTTCTGATTATGAATTGCACCCCTTACAGCTTTTCAACATGGCATGTCTGAGGACATGTCTCTGGCTGATCTGGTATAGTTTTTTGCATGTGCTTTGTACTCAAGCTGAATCTTTTCTTTCCTTTAGTTTTACCAGCATAATGACATTGTGTAGACAGAGAGAGCCACAAGAGGTCTTCAGAATTCCCATAGATACCATTTTAAAATCTGAAAAGTCTACACCCTAAGAGAGAGAATGGATTTGAAAAGAATGACTAATTCCTGTGACATAATTAGATCTATACAATTACAGCCAGAGAAACAAAAAATTTGATTCAATAATATAGCAGCCTAAGTGGAAGTTTGCAAAGTTATATTTAAAAAAGTAGCAGAATGAGGTAAGAATATGACTCAAGCATAGGAAAATGGGTTATATGACCACCCCCCTTCTTTAATTTAAGGACTCTAAGATAAAGTGCCTAAAAGCAAAAGTCAGCCTGAAAGTTGGGATTGTAGAAAAAAATCATTCTGGATATTTTTAGCTCTAAATCTCATATGCCTGGCCTTATATGACCCTAACCCTTAGAGAATGCACATAGGGTAATGTAATCGTTTCCCTAACATCTTTAACCATAGGAAGATTTAGGATTAAACATATAATTTTTTAATAGAATCATACCTATAGTATTAATATTTTTGGGCTAAGAAGGATTTTGTCCAAATTTAGTATTTTAGCTAGTTGTAATATTAAAGAAAATTTGGCTTTTTCAAGTAAGGAATTAACCTTGTGATTCTAATTTAAAATATGCCATTGAATAACTGCCTTAGACTTGTAATTTACTAAGATTATGTATTGTATGTATTGGGAAACAAATAATTTAAGAATCACCATATTTATAGTTTTAATTCTGCTGGTTTTACAGAAAGCATTAAGGGAAATTTTATAAGTTACCCAAAGTACTTAAACAGGAAATGAAATATATTAAATTTATGAATGCAATTTAAAATATTAATGGGGTAAAGTTTGTGAGACCATTGTTAAAATTTGCTAGAAACATAAGTAGAATAAAAATATTTGTATGTTAGATCTAAAGCATAAAGGCAAAATGGGGTTTTGACTATTAGAGCAAACCACTAAATAATATTTTTTGAACTCTAAAAATTACCTGGGAGACATCAAGTCTAGGAAAATGTATAGCAAAAAGACATTGGCACTGATCATTTCTTGAATTAGAAAGGCTAGCTAGCCAAAATAAGTCATGTTTTTAGGTTGGGAGGTGTATCAGACAGTGAGAAAAAGGTGTAATAAGAGAGTCTCAGTTTGAGTCTTAGCCTTCAAGTTTTGTTCATTGCAGGTGTTGTCTGCCCTCAAGTAGTCTATAAACAAGTAGAAAGTTTCTAAGTTTATAACATCTTTCACGAACAACTCACTGTCACAAGCACTCTGTCCCTCTTTCATCCTTCCAGAAAACTTCCAAGGTCAGTACTGTTATTCCCATTTTTAAATAACTTGAAATAAATAAATAGTTTACCTAGTCATTCAACAAGAAAGTAGCAAAAACAGGATTCAAACCCAAGACTGTATCTCTGATGCTCTTGCTCTTTTCACTTAACCCAGTTTACTAATGTGTTAATATGTTATTAGGCAGGGCCGTTACAAATATGATCAGCCTTTATTGTACGACAATGCTTTGACCTTATAGTGTCAACTACTAGACCCTCAGGTAGGTAAATGGGTGAACTTTTCTAGAGTGAAAGAATGAGAAAAAGAAAAATGACTTTACCTTCCCTCAAATTGTACCAAGTGGGCAGATGCTTAAGCAACTTATTTCCTGGATTTGCATTGTGTTTTATTGTTGTTTTTTAAATTTTTTAAAAACAAGGGTCACGACCACTGTACTCTGACAATAATATGTAAAATTGTGATGGCAATTAATTTAGATTTTCAGAAACTCTGTAAATCCTGTGATATTGTGGAAGAGAATTTCAGTATTTTTTACTTTTTCACAGGTAAACTGGTTAAGGGGTGTGTGTGTGTGTATGTGTGTGTACGTGTGTGTGTGTGTTTTCCAGTCTTTTGTGAAATCTGTATTAGAAAGAAAATGTGAGGTTGACATTCAGTCCGTGTAGATTGGAATGTTGGCCTTTGTTTGGAACAGGGCAAAGAATAACTGGCATTTCCAAGGTTTTACTGGTTGGGTCCTGACCTGCTGAAGAGAGTCAGCTGTATGCTTCCTATGTTTCTGGAGCGGCAGGAGGAGACTGATTAGATTCTCAGCCTTCCCTTATTCAATTTAAATCATGTATAATGAATAACAGGGGTTTTTATTAATGCAATGACAAAACCCGAAGTCCAGATCGTTTGTGTTGGACTCACTATGGCCCTCAACCAGTACTAAGTTGGGAAGACACTGATGTGGGTCAGCTTGCCTGAGTTTTCTGGCCACAGCCCCTCAAGGGTAATGAAGCTCGCGTTCAGAACAACATAGAGGATGGTCCTGTTGAGTCTGTCTGGTAGCAGCCCCTACGTGTATTATTTCTTTAGAAGAGTAAAGGGGTCTTTTCTTTACTCTGCCTTCTGGTTGATGTCAAATGCAACTCTGGCCTTAGTGATAGTGACAGCATTGTATAAAGCTGGGAGACATGAGGTGACAGAAACTTTAAGGAGTGGGGCTGGATGGTACCCACCAATGTTCCAATAGGCCACACCTGGGAAATAGTGTAAGGCAGTGGGTAAATGCACAGATTCTATCAGGACATTACCTGGATTCAAATCCTATCCAGCCACTTATTAGCTGTATGACCTTTAAATTTAAAAAAATATATATGTATGTATGTATATATGTATATATGTGTGTGTGTGTGTATATATATACGTATATATGTGTATATATATACATATATACATACATATATATATATAAAATTGTTTTCACCTGGAAGAAACTACCTAAAATTTGCATGAGTTTTGGGAAAGGGTTGCTAGCTCACGATGCACTTAGGGACTCAGGGTAAATGTTGCCACAGATTTTGTAAATGACTAAAGACATACTGAGGAGAAAGGCATGACTCAGCTAGCTGTGAGTTATCACTTTACAATAAATTTACTACCAAACATGATTCCTAATTTGCTTTATTTATGTATTAGTTTGGTTTAGAATTCACCACCTTGATAAGGATTACTGGAATTAAGGGAAAAGAAAAAATATATATATTAAAGTATAAGAATATTGAACAACCAATTTCTCTAAATCATCTAATATACAGGTATATATATTAGGTGATTTAGAGAAATTGGTTGTTCAGTATTTTCATACATTAATATAGAATTCTATTTTATATTAAATAATAGGGTAGGAAAGCATGTACTTTAGTCTCTGGGTTAGCACTTAAACATGTGTAGCATAAGGCTTATTCTTGGTCCAAGTGAGTAGTCCCCCAAGCAACAATGTCATTGTCACCTAGGACTTTATTAGAGATGCAAAATCTTAGGTCCCAACTAGTACTAGAGAAGTACTGAGGGTAGAGCTAGACTGTCTGTGTTTTGACAAGTTCTGTGGGTGATTCTGATACCTGCTGAAGCCACTGACCTAAATTTTCTTAGTTAACCACCATCCCGGCTATTGTTGACTTTTATCCACTAAGAATAGTCATCCTCTCACACAGTAATGTCCAAAAAGAGGTATAGATAAGATAATCAAGTAGAGTATGAGAAAAAAATACTGAAATTGCAAATTAAATACTTATTTTACCCTATTTTATTTTAGTGTGTGTATCATAATGTTCAAAATTTGTGTATATATGTATATACACACATATGCAAACAAAAACAAATATATAATATTGTATATATATGCTTAAATAATTAACTATGCTTTCTACTGGCAGGATTGTTAATTTTTTTTTCAAAAAGGATGTGGGTTTAAATAGTTTGGACACCATTGTTCTGAAGGATATATGTAGTTATGAGTTATATTCTGAGCATCACAGTGATCAAAGTGGAAAAAGGAAACCAAATTACAGTAAAATTATTCAGCTCATATTTGTAGGTTACAGTTAAGTTCTAGTTAGATCTCTATTGCACTTATAGGCATTCTTACATTGCAAATAGTCAACTGTTATTACAATTAGAACGGAATAGTTTATTATATAAATACGGGATGAGTAATGATCACTGGCTGGGCTTTCCCCTCAAATGAAATGAATGAACTATATTTCGTTAAATTCTATTGACTAAAGAAATTCAACAAGATATATTTGAGTAGAAAATTCCAAATACCTTTTGCTAGAATTAAAAAGCATCAAATTAAATATAAAAGCAGAATTGGCATTTTGAAGAGAAACAAGCATTCAGTACGGTTTGCATTATCCTGGGAGTGCTATGCAAAACCTGTGCTTCTGGGGCACCTGGGGGGCTCAGTCAGTTAAGCGTCTGCCTTCGGTTTAGGTCCTGATCCTAGGGTCCTGGGATTGAGCCCTCATTCAAGTCAGGTGCCCTACTCAACAGGGAGCTTGCGTCTCCCTCTCCCCACCCACTGCTTGTGCTCCCTCTCGCTATCTCTCTCTCAAATAAATAAATACAATCTTTAAAAAAGAACAACAAACAAAACAAAAACCTAAGAAAACCAAACAAAAACAAACCTGTGCTTCTATTACTTCTTGCAGTTAAATAACTTACTATTTTATTATTACTTCCAGACAAGGATAGGAAGCAATATATGAATCTCAAGTTAATAAATTAGACTCTTTGCTATTATCCAAATAATAGATATAGAATAGACTTGAAAGTATGGGATACATTAGAAATATCTGTCCTTGCCTTTCGTTCCACCTATTAACATTTATAGTTGACTGTTACCATGTAAGTGATACCTGTCCTTTGACTCCCTGAAATTTCTACTCTATATGAGATTTCTTGAATTATTTTTGTAGATTCTCAAGATATTCTTCTGGTTAAAATAGAAATATAAGGAATGATACATGCCCATGTAAATGGATTTAGGACTTTGTTAAATAACTTAAGGATTATTGGACAGAAACTGGCCTTCGAGAATTATTTCTTGAAATAAAATCCAGAGATGGTGTAAAACATTACTGAGAGAAATTAAAGACTTAAATAAATTTCATATATCCATATTCCCAAATTCATATTCAGTATTATTGAGAATTATTTTCTCCCAACTTATAAATTCTGAGAAAAGTTGCTATAATGTTATAATGTAAAGACTTTGTTCTTTAGCTGTGATAACAAGCGGCCACCAGAACTGGTTTATACTAGTTCAGTGCATCAGTGAGGTAGAGACGGACACACAGGGACGAATGCTGCGTGATGAGGGAGTGAGACTGGAGGTTAGTCGCTGCCAGCCAGAGAATGCCCAGGACTGCTGGTGGCCACCTCCAGAAGCTAGGAAGAGGCAAGGAAGGATTTTTCCAAGTCACAGAGGGAGCACGGATTTACTGACCCCTTGATTTTAAACTGTTAGCTTTGAGTACTGTGACAGAGTAAATTCCTATTGTTTTAACCATCCTAGATAGTGTTATTATTATTTTTTTTACAGCAGCTCTAGTAACTAATACACTTGGGTTTTAATATTGGACAAACTTAGGAAGATTAGAAAAATACAGTTTCCTTTTTAATTTTTTTAATAAATGTACTTTGTATTTTTATTTCAGATATTGAACAGTAGTCTCATCATCTTTTGACATTTCAATGCAATTGCATTCAAAATCCCAGCAGACTTTTTAGTAGAAATTGACAAGCTGAGTTCGAATTTTTTTTTTTTAGATTTTTATTATTTATTTATTTGACAGAGAGAGAGAGAGAGAGAGAGAGAGAGATCAGATCACAGGTAGGCAGAGAGGCAGGCAGAGAGAAAGGAGGAAGCAGGCTCCCCGCTGAGCACAGAGCCCGATGCGGGCCTTGATCCCAGGACCCTGAGATCATGACCTGAGCCTAAGGCAGAGGCTTTAACCCACTGAGCCACCCAGGCGCCCTGACTTTAAATTTTATATGGAAATACAAAGAACCTCGAATAGCCAAACAGTTATGGAAAAGGAAAACAAAATTGGAGGATCACTTATTAAAAAGTTACACTATTCAAATGTGGTATAAGTATAAACATTTTTTAATATATTATATTTTTTTTAATGTTTTTTTTTAAGATTATTTATTTATTTCACAGAGGGAGAGAGATCACAGGAGGCAGAGAGGCAGGCAGAGAGAGTGGGGGAAGCAGGCTCCCCGCTGAGCAGGGAGGCCGATGCGGGCCTCGATCCCAGGACCCTGAGATCATGACCTGAGCCGAAAGCAGAGGCTTTAACCCACTGAGCCACCCAGGCGCCCAAGGATAAACATTTTTTAAATGGATAAGGGAATAGAACAAAGGGTACAGAAATAGACCCATATTTATATGGTCAGTCGATTTAGGGCAAAGATACCAAGGCACTAAATGTGAAAAAATAATCTAGCAGTATCATTCTAACTATTTACCTAAAAGAAATGAAAACATACACCCACAAAGGAAACATGACTTTTTACAGCACCTTTATTCATAATAACCAAAGACTGAGGAGGGGAGAATGTCCCTCATCAAGTAAATGGATAAAGAAGACGGGCTGTTTTTGTTTACTGAAATAATATTATGCAAACAAAATGAATGGACTGCTGATATTGGTGGATGCATCTTACAGAAATCATGTTGAATGAAAGAAGTTAGACACAAAGTTGTTCATACTCTGTGGTTTCATTTGTATAAAGATCTATGGCAGTCAAACCTAGTTTATGATGATTGAATTATGTCAGTGGTTGCTTGGTACCAAAGTGAATCTGAGTATTGATTGCAAAGAGGTGACAGATGTTCTCTGTCTTGACTGGGGAGGTGGTTATTCAACACATACATTTGTCAAAACTTATTTATTAAATAGTACACTTAGAATTCTATTTTACTGGGTGTACATTATAGCTCAGAAAAGTTAAAAATGTCTTGAGAGATGTCACTTCTATTTTTCCTCAATTAATATGTGATATAATTAATTTAGGTGGGCTCAACCAGAATGTTTTAAATAGCTTAGATGAGACTAAACTAGAAAACACCACAAGACACCGCACATAGTAAGTCTCTTTTATACAACCCTTGTTTTATGTTTGTGTGTGTCTCTATATGCTTTCTCGGTCACACAGTAAAATATATTCCTTACTATAAATCATAGAAAAAATTTTTGAAATAACCCTGCTTTAGGGCAGTATAGTAAATCCAATCCTATTCAATATTTATCATCGATCTGGATGAAACTACATAACCTTTATCTTATTTACTATGGGCACCAAGCCATCAGGCACAGAATGCATTGGTGGTCAATAATTTAATTTTTTTAGGTATGGATACCTAGTTTTAGTGAAAGTGTAAGGAATTGCACATATACACTCTGCTGATGGAAATGTGAATTGATATAACCATTTTGGAAGACAGTTTGGAAATATGTATTAAAACCAGTTTGGGAAGTTTGATTCAACTGACATACCTTCAGGCTCATTGTTACTTTCCTCATCTATGTCCAGTCTACTGGTGACCCCGTCAAAATAATTCTTCATTTCCACTACAGTGTTGTTAATTTCCTTTTGATTTGTAGAGTTTCAATCTCTGCTTACATTACCTATCTTCTCTTGCGTGTTCACTTTTTTGTCAGAGCTCTTGTTTATTAATCATGGTTATTTTAAATTCCTGGTCTAATAAATTTCAAAACCTCTGTCATATCTGATTTTTTTTTCTGTCTCTTCAAATAGTGTTTTTTCTTGACTTTTAGAATAGCTTCTAGTGTTTTGTTAAAAACCAAGCATGATATATTGAATAATATTACCTGAGGTAAACAGGCCTTTAGTGGGAGGGTTTATGTTAATCTGGCTAGGATTTTGTCTATCTTTAATGTATATTTTAACTATAAATATGAAAGGCTTCAATTTCCTTTGTTTTCTGTTGTTGTTCTTTTTTTAGGTTTATTTATTTTTGAGAGAGAAAGCATGAGGGGAGGGACAGAGGGAGAAAGAGAGAGAATCTCAAGCAAGCATCAAGCTGACTCACACTAAGCGCAGAGCAAAAACACGGTGGGGAGGGCGGTGCAGGAGTGGGAGGGTGGGGCTCAGTCCTACAACCCTGAAATCAGGACCTGAGCCAAAACCGGGAGTTGGATGCTTAACCAGCTGTACCACCCAAGTGCCCTGAGTTTTTTTTCTTCCTTGCTGTCTTTTGGTTTCCCTAGAGACTTTTTTTTAAAAACTAGAACCCACATCTTCTAGTTCTTTTTGCTGGAATCCTCTGTTATTATAGAGAAGATTTGGTGAGGTATGGGGGAGGGGACATGTTCTATAATCTTATGATTAGGTCTTAGTCTTTCAGTCAGTATCTCACTGTACCTCACACTTCCTATGGCTCTTCCCAATCAGTGACTAAGCAGTGGAGCGATCAGGCAGGCCCTTTTGTGGGAAATGGAGCACTTCTCTGAAAGATGATTATGGATCAAGTACTTCCACTAGTTTCGCCAAACCTTCATGGAAGTGCACTGTTAGGAGATTCTTACACTCAACTTCCCGCCCTTCCCTCTCTCCTTCACAAGAGCAAGAGGAGCATGTGATCTGACAGCTCTCCTGGCCTCCCTCAGGTCCCTTCCCATTTCCCTTCACAAGTATTTCTTCTAAAATAATCTCTTGTGTGTTTAGTCATGTTTTTGGCATATGCTTCTCAGAGGACCTGGACTAATATATCTGTTCATATTAAAATACACAGATGAATTATAGAGTGATGATGGGTTTTTAAGACCAAATATCAAAATTCAAAGTCAGTTTGTATTTTTGGTTGGGTGTTTCACACTTCAATTGAAGACCCTTGGAATTAAAGATTTATTTTTTCTTCCGCTAAAGGTACGTTTCTGGGAAAATTTTTTAATACACTGTGCTGGTCTAACCGTTATGTTCTCAAATGCTCATGAGATAATATAGTACTACTTATAACTAAAATATGTAATATCTAAATTACCTCTCTTCTACTTACTAATGTTCTCTCTGTATCTTGGGTAAGCATTCCGGTAGACTCAATAACGCTTAAATGGAGTTAACATGAAATGATAGTCTCTGAGGTTCTGGCTTCAGTTCTTGTTATCAATAAGCAAGTAATCATTTAGCATGTGCTCTGCTGGGAATCATTTTGATCAACTTAAAAGATTAGATTAACTTAATAAGAGACTAATTTCTCCTGCTAATGAGATGAGTTTCAAATACTGGGGTATCACTGTTTAACTTCTTTAACACTGAACGATATTTTCCCTACAATCTAATAAATAAAAGAGCCCCAAGCTGATGTAACTTACCAACTGTTACCAATTTAACCCTGAGGAGTAGGTATTTTATCTTTATCTTGATCTTATTTCCCCTTCTGTCATGAGCTGTGGCCATGGAGGCATTGCTCTTCTTTTGTCATAGGTAAGTGAGGATGATTATCAGCAAACTCCAAAAGTGATCAAGTACTTTCTGCAATTCACATACATTTCTTTGATTTGCCAACCCTTTATAAACAAAACATTAGATTAAAAGCTTTATGATGAATTTAGATTACTCATATTTTTGCTTTCTCTTAATCTTTCCTAGGCATAACCAGGTGGTAGACAATTAAATGTTTATGTAGATTCCTCATAGGTTCTTAATAAGAACTGAATATGCTGACTTTTAGACATATACAATTGTATCTATCAGATCTGAAAAACAAAAATTAGTTATCTGGAAAGTTCAGATGTAGTCAACTAAAGGGGAGTGCCAAAGAAAAAAGTATATTTTAAAAGTAGAACTGAGGCCACCAGAGCAGCTTCAAAGTATGTGAAAAATCATAGCAAATTACTGAAGCTTTAGGGAATTGCTACAATCCTGGGAAAATGATGGCTAGGGCAGGGAGGATGATTATACAGCCACAGACTGGAGCTATTTTATATGTGCATATCTGGTATTAACATTTTTAACTTTTAAAGAAATACAATACTGTTTTAAATATTTTAATACCATCACTGTATTTTTATCAATAATTATTTTTAAGAAATTTTATGTATCTATTTATCTTAAAGGATTATTGTGTTTTTGAGACATTTTAAAACCACTTTTTTTTATTTGCCCCAGAAAACCACTTTTATATTTTAAACATTTGCCCAAGAACTGCATGTCCAATTTTGAAAATTGTTAAGTAAATGTAATTAGCTTACTAGATATTTACTGTAAGTTCTACTTTCTGGAATTTTTTTTTTCACTAGACTGTATTGTTGTAAGGTATTGAAGTTAAGAAACCAATGCCTGCCTCTTTGTCACAGATTAGAGAGGAGTGAGGTTTGGTTTAAAATGAGTGTGGAGAGGACCTTCAAGGAAGAAAAAGGCTTTCTTTCATCTTAAACAGTAAAAGAATACAATTACTTTATAGGATCTGGAATATAAAAACTATGTGAATCCTCATTTTATAGTGCTGCACAAATTAGGGTTTATGGTGACAGTCACATCCAGTCTCCAAGGTATCAGACAATGTGGAAAGCCAATGTAAGTGCGGTGTTTGCTCCCCAGTAAAGGGAACTTATGCTTTATTCTTTAATGAAGAGAATACCTATAGAACTGTCATGTGGTCTATGTGAAATTTTGCATGAAAATCATTTTGCTGAAGACTAGCAAAGTAATTCTGAGTGTTAATAGGGGAAAGTAGTATTGAGATTAAGAAGATGTAACCTTGTTGCATTTTATTTCAGTGATTACTTTCTTAACCATTTTAGCTAAACCTGCCAGCTTAGTATCTGTAATTATGGCGTGTGTTAAAACCAGTCAAGCTGTTAAGTACACACTCAGATGTGTAGCTACTGCTCTAATATATCACTCAATCACTTTCCATTATACCATGCAACATTAGTCACCATTATTGCAGCGTGCAGCCTTGATAAACATTTCATGCTAAAGGAGAAAATGTCGGGAATATTGCCTAATGTTTTTTATCTCTGAATCTACATTATGTTTCTCATGTGGTTCTCCTTGCTTCAATTCATCTCATTCCCTTTGTTAAATTTGCACAAATTCTTAACATAAAAGTATCCCCAAATGTCTTTGTTGTAATTAGGTTGTAATTCTGAGCAGAGGTTCTAGTGACATTTAAGAGCAAACTGAGGAGCCGATGGGATATCACCAACTCTGGGGAATTTAGAAAGGGAAGAGCAGAACTAATTTATGTAAGTCTGGAAGCTGATTATTTTATGCACAGTTGTTGTCCCCTTATTTTCTCTAGGTTCAATTTTTACATCACCACAGTTCAATAGCTAGTGCTTTAGTTCACCATGGTTAAAATAAACTTCTTAAAAAAATTTTTTTTTTAAATTCGTTTGACAGAGAGAGAGATCACAAGTAGGCAGAGAGGCAGGCAGAGGGAGAGGGGGAAGCAGGCTCCCTGAGATCATGACCTGAGCCAAAGGCAGAGACTTAACCCACTGAGCCACCCAGGCGGCCCTAAAATAAACCTCTTAAGGACAGTTTGCTGTGTTCGGAATATTTCTGGCCACCTGTAGAAGAGCATCGCATGGGTGCTTCTGGCTTTTAACCTCAACATCTCTCTCTAAAAGATCCCACAGGTTTTAACCACTGGCAAACAGAACTCTTCATATCAAGTTCAGGTGATGTATTTGCTGAATTGACACGAGCCAATTTATGCCCAAGAATTAAAAAACAAAACCAAACCACTTACTTGTCAGACAAAAGGAATGTGGAACACAAACCACCCGACCGAGAGGGGCAGTCGGTGTCTTGGGTGTGCGGAGAGGAGCTCCAGCGGCAGCTCCAGCCGAAGAGGGCACCTGAGCGCCTGCCCAGCGCTGAGGCCGGCCGGACCTCCCCGCGCCGGAGGCACCTGCCGCTCTGCGCCCTTCGTTACTCCACCACGGACAGGAAGCCTCGGCCCCTCCTTGTGTGGAGCCCAGGTGTGTCCCACCCCTTGCCCCTGCCTGTGGGCAGCCTGTGGGAGGGTGGAACCTCCCTGGGAACCTCCTGCCCTTTCAGAGGGGGGCCTTTTGTTTGCGTCTCTGCCCTCGGGCCTTAGGATCCTGGCTCTCCAAGTCTGCTCCCCGTTTCGGGGGGCGGCACCTGGACCTCATCGAGTGCAGGTGTTCTGGCCCTTCATCAGGACGCTGCGTCGCCGCCGCCTGGGTCTGCGCACAGACGGTGTTTCAGTGGCTTCCTGTCTGCCTTGGTGCGTCCAGTCCGCGGTGGAGTGGAGGTTAGTGCCTTCTCTTACCCTGTGTTCTGCTTCCCTCCCGCGCCTTTAGCAGAGCTGACACCAGCCGCCGCTTCCAGCCTGTCAGTCGTGTTGGCAGAGGCCCTCTCCGTCCCAAAACGAGAAGGGAAATCAGGTTCCCACCAGCGCGGCTGCAGCCACCTCTGCGGTTCCCCACCACATCGGGCCGCCTGGGCGTGGCAAGGAAGGGGTCTCGAAGGAACCACTTGACTCTGAAAGTAGGTCGCCTATCAGAGTATGTGACCACGCCAGCGGTGTGGGAAACAGAATCGGGCGTTTCGTTTTCTATTCTTACTCTACAGATAAGGATCTGGAGAAAAGGGGGATTGTCAAAGGCATTAGGCTGGGTTCTGCAGGAGCGGTTGAATATAGAAGTTTCCCTCGAAATTTATCACCAGCCTGTGAATCCCTGGGTTTAGGTCTGTTCTGTGTTTTTACTGCTGTTATTTTCCTGCATTCCACATGCTTTTCCGCTTCTCATCTGCTAATTCCAATCCTATCTAACCTTAGACCTGCTTTCTCCCTTAGGTTTTTGTCAACTAGGTTAGTTCACTTTAATTTTTTTTTTCTTTTGAGGCTTTCTATGGCTTTTAGTGTGAGGACTATCCAACTTAAATGTAGAAGGATCATCATTAAAATACGTATTCTGACTTAGTACAACTTCATTTCTGCATTCCTGACCAACTCCCAAGTGAGGGCAATGCTTCTGGTCCCTGGACAATTCAGTAGGATGCACGTGGTATGCATTCACTGATTCCTAAATACTTATTGTGGTGAACAGCTGTGTGGGCATCACCTGGAGCCATTTTCAAAATGCAAGTTCTAGGGAATTTATTTACATCATGATCAAACGGAATCTCCAGTTTAGGTTCCCAGCATCTGTTTCTTCCCCAAAACTCCAAGTGGTTCTATGTCTCAGCCACTTAGCCTAGTTCAGCATCCGTATTTTTTCTTTTTAATTTTATTTTTATTCTTTGCCCAAGGGGTACAGGTCTGTGAATCATCAGGCTTACATCTTTCACAGCATTCACCAAAGCACAAACCCTCCCCAGTGTCCATAACCCATCCACCCTATCCCTACCCTCCCACCCCCCAGTAACCCTCAGTTTGTTTTGTGAGATTAGGAGTCTCTTACAGCATCCGTATTCTGACAGAAAACTGAGTTCCACAGGTGTCAAGAGAGAAGCACAAAGAAAGCAGACTGCTTGTGTAGTATGAGGAGTTAACAGGGCGCCTGGGTGGCTCAGTCGGTTAACTGTCTGTCTGCGGCTCAGCTCATGATCTCAGGGTCCTGGGAATGAGCCCCATATTGGTCTCCCTGCTCAGTGGAGAGTCTGCTTCTCCCTCTCCCTCTGCTCCTCCCCCCACTTGTGTTTTCTCTCTCACACACACACAAAAAGAATCTTTAAAGAAAAAAAATATTAGGAGTTAACAGATACAGAATTACTCCCTATCCTCTTTTATTTATTTAAAAGATTTTATTTATTTATTGGACAGAGATCACAAGTAGGCAGAGGCAGGCAGAAAGAGAGGAGGAAGCAGGCTCCCTGCTGAGCAGGCAGCCTGACGAGGGGCTTGATTCCAGGACCCTGAGATCATGACCTGAGCCAAAGGCAGAGGCTTTAACCCACTGAGCCACCCAGATGCCTTCTACCCCCTTTTATACACTTAGTCATATGAGCTGAAACTCAAGTCTTAATCTCTCTAGACATTTTTCTCTATAAAATGGAAATAGCATTACCTACCTCACAAGATTTTTATTAGGGTTGTAAGGGATAATAAATGTAAGATGTCCAGGCCATAGCAGGTACTGAATTTATTGTGATTGGGACATTATTTTCCTTTTATATATATTAATTGTCTTTTAAACTGGATTATAAATCATTTGAGGGTGGGGATTTGAGGAATTGCTCTCCTTTTTGATCAAACCTGTTGCTAGCCCAAGTCTGAGAACAGCACAAACGCTCTGTAGGTGTTTACTGATGTGGCTCAAAACATCCTCTTGACCTTTCAATATTTGATCTCCCAACACAAATTAGTTGGTGTCAGGTAATTCTATTTCTTGGACCCTGACCCAAAGGCCACTGAACTTAACATTCATGTCCTGAATAGCTCAGGACTATATTCAGGTCCTTAGTAAACTGACCTAAACTTGGGGTCAACTCGAAGGGCAATGTGAGATTCCGATCTAGTTCATCTGGGGTTTCAGACTCAATTTAATCCTGCTTCAAATTGAATTTCTATAGCAAACCACCTATAACAACTAACCTGACCAGTCTGGATTACTCTGCAGTAGAGTTAAGGTGATACTAATCAAATAACTGCCTCATCACATTACCAGGGTCCTTATTTGTTTACATGCTCTGCACCGGTAGACTGACCCTAAGGGCTGAGTGTATCTTTTACCTTTAGATCCTCAGTACTATCGTAGTATAAGGTACGTAGTAGTTTCACGTGGTGCTCTAGACTTCTGTACCTTTCTTGGGTTGGAATGAGAGAAAAATGTAAACTGACCTGAGAATTATTAGGCTTCTGTTCGGAAGTTAAATTAAGTTGTTGTAATTAAGTTATTTGCCTTTGATTTTTTCACTGTAATCCCATGCATGTGTCCTTGCAGAAGTATTTCTGAGCCACATAATTTTAAGTAATTTTAATAATGGTAGGAGCTACTTGATTATTTGTCATAATTTTTGTGCAAAATTTTTGACATACTTTGATTAAATACAGTAATCTTGTGAGAGAAACATTACCTCCATCTTTATAGAAGGGAATGCTAAGGCCCCGTGTTTTCCAAAGTCTGAGTCTGCCTGCGTCTAAAGCTGTGCTCTTGATCATTCTGATCTACAGCAGCCATACACTCTGATTTTATTTTATTTTATTTTTTTTAAGATTTTTTTTTTTTTTTTTTGATACAGAGAGAGAGATTACAAGTAGGCAGAGAGGCAGGCAGAGAGAGAGGAGGAAGCAGGCTCCCCGCGGAGCAGAGAGCCCGATGCGGGCCTCGATCCCAGGACCCTGAGATCATGACCTGAGCCGAAAGCAGGGGCTTTAACCCACTGAGCCACCCAGGCGCCCCATACACTCTGATTTTAAAATTTGACTTGAGAAAGGAGTAAAACTTTTAGTATTTAAAGGAGACATGAATAATTTTCATCATAAATTGTTAACAACTACATTTAAAGCAATATATAATGATTCCTAACCAGTAGACACCAGAGTGAGTTTGACAGAGGCGAGTTTGTACAGACCTTGATATCAAGGAGACTATGATCTGAATGTTCTCTCCACAACCTATTAAGTAGACTTGGGCAAGTTTCATAATTTTATTTCAGTATTTGTGTCTATAGAATGAGGATGATACTGATTGCAGGATAGTGCTAAGATAGAAGATAAATCCCTGAGGTAGTGCTTCATATAGGGCACTCTCTCCATTCTTCTACTCTCTACTTGGAAAATCCTGTAAGTTCCCTCAGCTCAGAATTTCCCAACCAGTGGTATTGTTTTTTCTCCAAATTTCTGCTTTGATTTTTTTCCTGCTAATTTGATGACAGGCATGTGGCAAATTTTATTTCAACCTTCCTTGAAGGGGGGACCTGGGTGGCTAAGTCAGTTAAGTGTCTGCCTTCAGCTCATGTCATGATTCCAGAATCCTGGGATAGAGCCCGGCATAGGGCTCCCTGCTCAGCGAGGGAGTCTGCTTATCCCTTTCCGTTTGCCCTTCCCCCTGCTCATGCTCTCTGTCTCTCAAATAAAATCCATTAAAAGCAAAACAAAACAAAAAAACTTCCTTTAAGGAATGAAACCTAAGAAGATAACTCAGAATCTCCTTAGTTGGGACATGTTACTAAAGGAAAAAAGAATGACCAGAGAATGGTAGTGAGACTAGATACAAGTAAAAAATATATGGTTCAGTGTCATCACTCTGGACTGACCATTAGCTAGATGAGTAGGTAACAAGTTTCCCAGAAGGGATCCCAACCCATTAGAATTTAACAGAAAATTACTTAAGCATTTTGTAAGTAATGCTCACTTTTCTGCAGGAGGAGATTGGGTGTGTCACCCTGAGAAAGGTTCAGTCTTCTAAGAGGAGGAGGCCATTGTTAGCTCCTTCTCCATTAAAGACATCCTGCTTTTCTGGCCCAGGATGTCTCTTCCCAGACTGTGGTCTCTTAACCATCATACTTTCAGTTTCTTGTTTCAGTTCATTTTCTGTAATCAAATTATCATTCTAATATGCCAGTCTCATCATAGCACTCATAAGTTTAAAAGCTCTCCATTGCATGGTCATTGAACTCAAAAGTCCTTAACTTGCTCCTTCACAACTTGTTTTCATTCTTGTTCCCATATTCCTCTTAGTCACCCTTTTTAATGAAGGTTTTCTTCCATTTGTAGGAGCATACTAACCCTTTACTAAATCTCCTAAGGACTCAATGTACCCATGTGTCATTATTTATGCCTTCTCCTTATTTTCCTCTTTGGGAAACTGGATTCACCCTTAAAGGCTTCTATTAAGTAATACCAGTTCTCTGAAGTACTCTTCCTGATCTCCCACTGGGACCTGCTTTTCCCTCATCCCCCGAACCATCAGTTAACTCTCCATTATTTTATTCAACAAGCATTTATATAGCTTCTAGTACGTGCAAAATGTTAGAGTAATCGGTTTGTAAATACTAACTCATTTATATTTAGTATAAATATGACACCATAAGGTAGGCACCAATTCTATCCTTATTTTACAGGTTGAAAACCTGAGTCACAGAGAGGTTAAGTTACTTGCTCAAAGTCATACAGGTAGTAAGAACTGGAGCTGGGATTCAAACCCAGTCAATGTAGTTCCGAGTAAGTCCTTTCAGAGTCCATGTTTTTCATCACCATGCGAAAATGATTCCTACAGATAATTAAACATTGCATTACAGATCTATTTCAGTGCTTCTTATGTTACAGTTTTCATTTTTCACACCAGCCTCCCCTACTAAACGTCTTGAGGAAAGGAACAAATCTGTTTCCTTAATTCCTGGCTCAGCACCTGGCATGAAATGGGTGCCTAATAAGCACATACTGAGTTGAGTTAAGAGTAAAAATGCTTTTATTTCCTTTGCTGATAAACAGACTTGCATGCCAGTAGCTGTCCTTGAGGTTTGTTTGTACTCAGTGGGAAGAAAGATAAGAAGTTAAAAGCAAGTTAGTTTAGCAAAGAAAGGCAATACTAGCAAATGTTCGGGAAATAACTCTACTATTATAGATATGGATAATAACGTTAGCCATGTAGTAAGGGAGACAGAAGATCATACAATAATAGAGCAACCAGCAAGGCTTGCTTCAGTAGTGCGTATTGTCTGACCAAATGTTGATGGAGTCCCATACGCAGTTCATGTGTCATTGAAACAAATGTGTACACTTCGAGTATTGCTAAATGAGGTTGACCTGTATTCTTGGAAAGGGAAATACTACTTCCATTAGAAATCCTGATAGCTCAAATAGGAAAAGCTGGACTAATTGAATCTTCAGAGGAAAAAAGCACCACAAATCCCTTTAGGGGAAAAAATACAATAAAAGGAGATCAAAGAAAAAATAATCACTTAGGCTTTGTCATAGATAGTGAATATTCTCATGAAGGCATTTGATAAGTATGCAAATGAGATCTAATGTGGACTATAGGATTACAAAGCTGTTGTCAGAGCAATTGATAACATATATGATACCACTAAAATCATGAGACCACTAAAATCAGTCTATTGTAAAATGGATATTGGACTGGAATGAATACCAGTGGCAATAATGGTACGAGGCATCAGTTAAGGAATGATAACACTGTATTTTTTTCTTATGTAACTTAATATTTGGGTAACTATATATCCTGTTATAAACCATTTTTGTTGAATTTTTTTATTCTTCAGGATAGATTAATTATATAAAACTACTGGAGCTTGATATCTAGTAAAACTACAAAATCTCAGAATTGTTGATGATAGCAACTTCAGAATATGAATTCAAAGTGCCACCTAATATAGATTTTTAAAAATTTCTACAATATTCCTAATAAACTAACAATCCTTTCCATTTTAACACAGCTTCAGTTGTTAGAATGCCCACTGAGTAGAACAGTATTGAGGTCTCCTCTAAAATTAAGTGCTAAAGGTGAAAAAAAAAAATGAAGTTTGTTACTCTAAGGAGAATTGCTGCAGGCATCTGTCATTTAAAAAGGAAATAAGTACATTACCAACAATTTTATATAAATGAGGCAATTTTATGTTATACCTTTGGTTAGTCTCAATGAAAACTCTACAACACTTCGTTGACAATAGGGTTCATGTGTTTCAGAATAGGACATCTTGACATGCATTAATTCAGCTATGCTGTCTTAAACTTTATACTGATAAAGTATACATAGGATTTGTCCCATCTTGTTTAAAAACACCTAGGTTTTATAGTCCTGAAATTACTGGAGCGAAGACATCCTAAACACTATCTCACAAAATGCTCAGAACCTTGAATTTCCTATTTAGTTGGCACTTTCTGAGTAGGTATCCAGAGGGAAGTGTTCCCTTTTGTTATTTGGCAGATTTTTTTCCATTGCATGCATTACTATTAAGTTTACAACACTTTTTAAATTGTTGACATCGTAAAGCCTTTACACTTGAATAGCTGAAATAAAATGTCCTTCCGCTTCTTTTGCATCATTAACTTAAAAACTTTAATTTGTTGTCTACTATTATGTCAGATCTTCAATACCTCAGAAGTTAAGAGCTTATCAGTGTTGGAGGCAAAGCAAAGCAAAATTACATAATATTCTCTATATTAAGCGCTTAAGATGAATAATACCAGCTGCTAAGTATTTTAAATGCATTTCCTGTTAAATCCATGGCTAGAATGTATTACATGCTTGCTAAATGGCAGCCACTGTACTGTTTTATAGATATTCATTTGTTCCTCGGAGCGATCCTATAGAATAGATATTATTACTAATGTTTTGTCCATTTCACAGACAAGACAAATGGGGCACTGGAAGCCTCCTGATCTTTTCAAAGCAATACAACATCTAAGTGGCAGTGTGAGGACCCCATAGCTGTATATGAAATGTCACGAAACAAGCCCCCAAATTACTACTTGAATATTTATAATCATCTGTGGCAGGTTCTTTCATCCTGTTTCATTAAGGCACAGACAGTAACCATAGAAAGTATGAAAACCATCTTCTAGAGAAGGCGAGATTAGCAAAACCAGAGGTTTTGGAATTGCTACCAGATTTGCTGATTGGAGGGGGAAAAAAGTCTTCTACTGAGATTTTGGTAAGAACTTGAGAGTATCTAAAGAGGAAAATGATTCTGTAACATCTCTTTAAGAAACAAAATCACCTAAATTCCATAATTAGGAGAAAAGTGTAAATTTCTGTGTGAGAGACTAGTTCAAGTCTAGCCCCGGTGTTAGAAAAATAAACTACACAAAGCAAGGACCCTAGATGGTATTTCAGTCAGAACAGCTTCTTAGACCATGGTTTGTATAGTTCAACTCACAAATGGCTGCTGTCAGAAGCTGCGTCAATTATCCCCTGGGTTTCTCTGTCCACAGAGAATAACACAGAAATCTAAGGACCTGTTGGGTCCAAGTTAGTTGAGGAAACTCCTCTCAGGTGAAGAGATTTCTTTTTGTGTGTGTAATTGTTAGGCTTTGCGTCCCACAGTTGAATACGTTTGCAGGTAAGCAAACTGAGGCTGCGATTTTAAGGTGACATAATACATTGTGGAATCCATTTGAAACCCAGAAAGCTTTCTTGTGGATTGTTAGTGACATCCATGTTTTTCCAAAAGCTTTCACTCTGTTACTCAAGGCTTTCTTTATTCTACCTCCATCAGGAGTTAATCTCTCTTTAAACACCTTTTTCTCAAGTTAAAAGCACCCACAACTGGGTTCAGCCTTCTAGGAAGGGTTTAATCCAGGATACGTTATGGGATAATAAGGCTCCTATGAGACACCACATTGTTGAACTGTCCTCAGAAAGTGAATGATGAATATGAATTTGCCAATTCTAAAGAGCATTCTACCTATTTGTGAATTAAATCTGACATATCATCATAGGAAAGAAATGCCCATGCCACCTAAAAATGTGCTGATGTTCTATAAATGTGGTCTACTTTTGGCTGACAAGTAGAATTAGGTGAGGAAAGGATACAGAACTGTCAAAAACTTGTAAGCTGAAGCTGACAGTGTTCTTCAATACAGATTGTAAAGTAAGACAATGAATTCTTTCCAAAGAGGCCCTTTCTCTCCCTCTCTCTCTCTCTAGACATGGATTGATAGCATACTATCATCAGAACACATATACTTTTGTCATAGTACAAAATAGTTAATAGCTATCTAAGAGCTTCAGTTTTGTTTCTAGACATGATTAAAAATTCAAATTTGTGATTTTATGAATAAAGAAATGTTCAGATTAAGAAGGCATCAAGAAATGTTCAGAATAAGGGGGCCATTAGGTTTATCAAAAACTATCCCTTGCATTATAAATTTAATAATAATTGGGTAGGAGATGACAAATGACACCAAAGGAATAGCAAGAGTCCTGAGCATGTTTATTTGACTTAGGATGGGGATAACCTGAGAAGCGATAGCAGAGGCTATGGAACCATGTGGAACTGTGGAACTATGGCTGTGCAATATCAACTGTATAGACATCAGCTCTTAGTGAGGCCTTGAGCCATGTTCCCTACAGAACCGTGGGCATTATGTTTGACAAGGAAGGCCTCTGATTTTGGTGGAAGCACCAGACGGATCACTCAGGGTAGAGCCATGATGAGGCAACTTGCAGTTAGAAGGGCAGTTTAAGCAAATGCTTTATCATCCATGTACTGTAACAACAAAACGTCTGTGGTAGAAGACCTGAGATTTGTATATAGCACAAGTTCCTGCTCTTCCACTTATTATTCAGGAGAGGTCTTTGAGTCTGTCTCCTCACCTATAGACCGGGAATAAAGAATACCTATGTTATAGAGTTGATGGGAAGATTATTTTGCTAGGTATAGAATGGTAATTGACAAGAGACATTGTTGTGATTATTAGGAACATGATTTGAACATCTGCGGGTGCCTGTCCAGCTTTGTGCTAGGCTCTGAGTTATAGCATGATGTTTTAGCCATATGTCTTTAGAAGATGACTGTCTGGGGAGCAACGGAATAAAAAGCACCACAAATAAAAGACAATAGGCAAGGGCTAAAAGTAGTTGGTCATTACTGATTGGCACAATAGAACTTTAGATATTTTTTTATATATGTTGATTACTTATTAGCTAATTTTCCTTCTTTCCTTTTTATTGTAGGCACATACACAACCTTACACAATGAGGTGATTATTTATAGCATATCTCTATATATCTCTCTCTATATATTAACGTATGCTTATATCATTGTAAATTACACCCAGATCTGTGTGAAGCATTTCTATCACTAGAAAAACAATTCATTCCCCTTCCCAGTCAGCCTCTGGCCACAAGTATTCTGTCAACCATAGACCACTTTTGTCTGTTTTTGATCCACATATAAATGGAATCATGCAGTATGTACTCTTTAAAATTTGGCTTCTTTCACTGCATTTGTCTATTAGATATATCAATACCCACGCTACGTCGATCCCTGATTCTTTTCATTGCAGTGTCGTATGTCATTCTAGGCCTAAAATACACATTATTTGCCCATCTTACTATTGATGAACATTTGAGCTATGTTTAGTTTTGTGCTCTTACAAATAAAGGGGCTGTAAACGTTCTCATACATACTTTTGGTGGCCTTAACTGCTCAGTTCTAGTAGGTATATTTGCAGGAGTGGAATTGTTGTGGATAGGGTAAATATATTATGAAACATTTTT
Organism: Ailurus styani; assembly: GCA_002007465.1. Taxonomy (NCBI): domain Eukaryota; kingdom Metazoa; phylum Chordata; class Mammalia; order Carnivora; family Ailuridae; genus Ailurus; species Ailurus styani. Next base: position 784,679 of record LNAC01000024.1, on the reverse strand, counting down.
TTCCAAAATGGTTTTATTCATTTCTGTTCCCACCAGCAATATAAGAGGTTTCCAGTTGTTCCGTGTCTTGGAGAATACTTGGTATTTTCAGTCTTCTATTTAATCATCATGATCGCTTCTGTGTGAGTGTGGACTATGCTGTTTTACCAGGTGTTCAGGGAAGGAAATCACATATTTACAGAAATTTACAACATATCTGACCACAGTTCTTCCTGGCTTGAATTTTTAGCCTGCCTTTTCTCAGTTCCGGAGATTCTCCAAAGGGTTTTTTGTTTTGTGACCTCTACAAATATGAAAACATCTGCTTCTTATCTGCTTACCAAATGTTGATTTTCAGTGGCCCCAAGAAAGATTAGAAAGTGTCCCTCCCCTGGAAAATAATTGCAGAACACTTTGTCTGCATTTCTAACATCTAGCTGCCTCTTACATAGTAGACATTTACTAAATATTTGTTTAAATTAGTTGACTTTCTTTTTTTGCTCGACAGAATTACTTTACCTTGGGCTTACTCCTACTATAAACATTGCCTTTTCCTGGAAAATTGCTTATAACTTGCACATTTACCCGAAAAGCCTTAATTTATTGTCTTCAATGCTTTTAGTCTTAAATGGTATGATTGGAGTGAGCAATGTTGTGAGCTTCCCAAAACATAAATCTCTACATGATAGTGCTCAAAATCAAGGTATTAACTATTTTTAAGAAAGATCTAGAATAGCAAGATAGGCAGCTAAGCATTTTGAAACTATGTTGGTGATGTTTGCCTCCAACCTTTAAAAGAATCGGGTGAATATTGGACCGTATGTTTAGTACTCTCATAAAAAATATTCATATGTAAGTAAAATGTGGGAGCTAACCACTGTCAGACACATGTCATCTCTGACTCTTTCAACAGTAGAGCTCTATAAAGTCTTCATTTTATAGAAATAAAATTTGAGTCTGAGACTTAAAATGTTACTGCCTAAATTATGCATATTTCAAATAGGATAGTCATCATTAAAGTACAAATAAATATATCAAATTTTTGAGAAAATGAGAAAGTGAAATTAAAGTTGACTAAAACTGATAGAATTTTAAATAATTTAGGAAGTGAAAAGAAATGAGAATGCTTCTTTTTTGCTTTTGTTTTTTATTGTAGGAACCCCTATTTCTACAGGGATAGATAGATACTTTCATGGTCCGTGGTACAAACTATATTGTCCAAATGGGAAAAAGGGACTGGGAGAAAATTGAGCCCTCTTGTTTTCTTTCTATTCTTTTCTCAAATCACAGGGCTTTATTTGGATTGTTTCTAAAGACCACTGGAGCACGTTATTTTCCCTTCATTCTGAAAAATATCTTTGCTTCTTATGGCTTAATTTCTATTATCCTGCAACACATTTCGTGTTGTTCTTTGTAAAATCTCAATGGTATGGCAGTTTTCTCTTGATGATTACTTAGTTGGAAACCTGCATTATTTCTTTTTACTGTTCACTTCTTAAAGTAAACATCTGTGTATATTTTTTCCTTCTATTTTTGTTAGTGCTATTTAGTGTCTTACAAGTTATTTTATGATTCTGTCTATGTGACTGTGAGCAAGTGGAGTTGAAAAATTCTGGCGTATCAATTCCTCTAGCCTTATTTGTGCATCTCTAAAAATCTTCCTAAGCCCTACCAACTATGGGACCAATAGTCATTTATGGTGAGAATGACCAGAAAGGCTCAGTTGAATTTAACCCTAAGCGTAGCCTAGGTTTGCTATATATTTGACTGTATAGAATTTACATATTTGATTATAAACACCTATTGGCACTAAAAATAGACTTTTGATAATATGACTAATTGATACCCCAAGTAGGGAATCAGAAAACTTGTAGAGCCATCATCAGATGGATTTTTTTTACTCTACCATTTCTTCTGTTAATACTCACTTCCTTGTAATTCTTGTGTTAAAATTTCCATGTCAGTCAAAAAACAGAATCTGAAAGGGCTCCACTTGTCTAGTTAATAGGAATTCTATCAGGACTCTGGACACCTGTGTTTCCTAGTATACTGCCCTTCACTTAAATGCTACACCCAGGCTAGCAAACTACACATACAGGGGCCAAAGTTATCACCTGAGCTACATGTCCCATAGAATTCCTACTTCCTTGTCTCTAGAGGAAGGAAACCGTAGATTCCTGCCTCAAAAGTAGTAGTAACAGGATGATGACAATGTGATGGTAATCACAACCATATATTAACTGTTGTAAGCTGTAGGTTTAGGGGCAGATTTTTCACATTCTTGTTCCCTGAGCCCCACTGAGAACTTCTCACATGACTATCTGTTACTTCTTAATTCTAAATCATAACTGAGCTGCTTTTCCCCCCTATCTCTTATCTATTTTATATCTTCTTGTCTCACAGACATCAAAGCATTTCCCAGACTTTCTTTGCTGCATATTCATCATTATCACAGATACCCAGATGAGAATATCTTGTCTGGCCCACTTTTCAGAACTGCAATTTCTGAGTATGTGTTCAGAGAAAGGGAGCTCTGTGGCTGAATTCCCATCAAATCCTTTCACATCTTTGGCTGAATGACTGCTCCAGTTTTTCCCAGGGGAAAAAAAATTAGCTTTCAGAACACTTATTCACAGGTTTACTTGGGGAATATGTATCAAGAAACTTGTGGTTCAATCAATAATTTAACATATGTCTGGTATTTTAAGCAAAATGACAGATGTCCATTCTGTGTCTCTGTTCATCTTTTCAGAATTTTGGACTTACTGGAAATGAAGCTTATGAACATGAATTGAGGTCTTCCCTGACTGTATATTCCAGGGATTTTGTAATTTTAAAAGTTCAAATGCATGGCTTTGAATTACATGTTATTTTGTGCGTTGAGGACAGCTCGTTGTCATCCGCCAGCACTAAGTTGCCTTTGTAACTGCTTATCACTCCTGATTTGGACTGTGGGAAGGGAAAGTACAATACTGGCTGCAAGACTTGACAGACAAGGGGTGCCTAGGTGGCTCCGTCACTTAAGTACCTGCCTTTGGCTCAGGTCATGATCCTTGAGTCTTGGGATTGAGCTCCACGTTGGGCTCCCTGCTCAGCAGTGAGCCTGATTCTCCCTCTACCCCTCCCCCAGCTCTTGTGCTCTCTCTCTCTCAAATAAAATCTGTATTTAAGAAATGACAAATAAGATCTGTATTAAAAAAATGACAAGTCAGAAGCCCTGGAATATCCTAACAACTGCAAGTTTTCTCTGTAGCTGAAATGTATTAATAAGGCAACTACAGCTCAAAAGTCCTCTGTAGCTTGAGGTTGAGAAATTTGTTTTTGTGGGAAGGCTCTTTCCTGAAAAATGTTCAACTAGGAGATCACCGTGGGTGACAGCTCTTCAGATCTGGGCAAATGTCTGGAGGATATCCACCGTCCACTCCACGGTGTAAAATGTGGAGTCGATAAAATTTTGAGTCCTGTCATGTAGAAAGTTTTCGGAGGTGATCCATCCTACCTTGCCAAATAATGCTGGTGAAATGACTTAGGAGTCTTTCTACCATTTAAAACTTTTTAAATAGGCAGCTGTTTTCTTAATAACAATATCATTTTTATGAAACCTGCCTGAGTAATTCCTTTTGTAACTGGAGACTGAACAGAAGTTGTGGGAAAGGTCAGAAACATTGAATGACTGCATTACAGAAACTCTTCTCCCTACTGGAGAAGTACAACCTGGATGCTGCCTCTGACACTGGAACGTTGACAGAGCCATTTCCACGTACTGAACAGGATATGGGTCCTGTAGCTCCAGGTACCCTAACTAGGGAATGAAGCTTTCTGCACGGCTCTGCCTTTAGTGGACAGGTAAAGGAAGCCCAGGAATTCTTACAGTGCAAAGGTGACAGGATTTTTTACCTGTGAGGGGAAAGCATCTATTTCAACAAAACCATCTTCCTGATAGTTTTTAGATATTTAGGAAGAACCCATGATTTTCAAAAATGATTCAAAAGACCATGATTTCTAGGGATAAGCCTACATTTTTTTTTATCCATTACATACTGACTCAGCTTTCTGTTGCTTCTAGAATCTGTCCATATCTTGACTCCCAGATGATGCTGAAAACTTCGTATATTTTGTCATTTCACTTCATCATTACTGCCTATTTTTTTAAAGTGGCGTTTTGTTTTAGGGGGAAAAATGGTTAGATTTACAGCTTTGGGAACGAGCACGGTCTCGTTTCAGAAAACAGAATAAATACTGTGGATGGTGAGAGTGTCTGTACTACTGCCAGCAAGGAGCTGTATGTGCTCCTGTGGGCTCTTCAGCATGTGGATTCCTGCCAGCACTTGCTGACATTTTTCATAACCATTGTAGTGGCCAAGAAAGCAACTGAAGACCACCTTGTGTCTAAGTGGGGAAAAATGCATAATAGAAAAAGGAAGTGTAATTAATTTGTCTCTCTGGGATAATGCAATCGGAGCATTGGAACAGAGAGCCAAATTGTTGAACTTACATTGCTTTGGGATGTTTTAAATAAAATATGTTTTGTGTTTGATTCATTTGTATAACTCGGAAAATAAAGGATCTTATCCACAGCACAATTTTAGACCATCTTGGAGGTAAAATATATAAAATCTGGAACTCTGCCCTGAATAAAAATGGTTAAATTATTACATGGGGGAAGTACAATGCTATTGGTACAGGAAATAAGTATTGTTAAGAATTCAGAGTAGGAAGAGTCAACATGGGGCCAAGTAGCCAAGAAAGCTTCATGGGAATAGATGGAACTTGACCTTAACCTTCAACAGTGTGCTTTTTGGTAGGTATAGAGGGGAAAAGGGTAAAAAGGAGCACTGAAAATGCAATTAAGAAGAGACTGGAATGAAAAGAGTGTTCTTGGATGATAGGGAGGTCACCAACACCTGACAGAAGGAATGGGATGGAATCTAGCTGAGGATGTCAAAGTACGCTTAGAGGAATGGACAGTGGTTAAGATGTGATTTTTAAACGGATTTCTCTTTCTGGCTTATCTGGATTATGACAGAGTAATTTATTTGATCACAAGTAAGTAGAAGAGGTGTTAAAGAAAGTAAGATCTTGAAAGCCAATTTTGGAGGGAATGAGTTGGCTCTGAAAGTTTGCCTGAGGATACTTTGTAGTAGAATCCATTCCATCTCAAACTATTCACACCTGGAAATGTCCTCTGTGTAAGATTGGGTGAGCAGATCCAGAAATCCTTTTAAAAACGATAATAAAGAGGGGCACCTGGGTGGCTCAGTGGGTTAAAGCCTCTGCCTTTGGCTCGGTCATGATCTCGGGGTCCTGGGATCAAGCCCCGCATCAGGCTTCCTGCTCAGTGGGGAGCCTGCTTTCTCCTCTCCGCCTGCTTCTCTGCGTACTTGTGATCTCTCTCTGTCAAATAAATAAATAAAATCTTAAAAAAAAATCAATAATAAAGAGCCTATGGCTGTGCCAGATACTCATCTGGGTGCTTGACATAAGTTAAAAGTTAGATCTTCATAGCAACCTTGTGTGGGAGGTATTGTTATGCTCATTTCACAGATGAAAATTTCGGCTTCAAAGAAGTGACTTGACATCTCACAAATACAGGGTGGCAGAGTTGGAGTTGAACTTGAAGACAGCCTGACTTTGCATTCACACTCTTGCTGCTAATCTGCCTTGCTTTTTGTCACATGGTATGGTCTGTACACCGAAAGGGAACAATCTAAACACTTCGGCATTTTTTCTAAATTTCACGTGTATAATAGTCATTACACACGTGAAATTAAACCAGAGACAGATCTGAGTAGTACATAATTTAGTGCTCTTCTACCTGTGATTGTCATCAGGCCACAAGTAATGTCTACAGATAGACAAGTTTTGTGCTAATTTGTCACTCATCCTATCAGTAAACACTGTAATCCCAGCTCTGCCTCTTCATACAGTTCATAGGGTACTTTCAAAAACTTTTTTTAAAATCTTCACAAAAAGGCAAGGTATGTCCACTTCCACTTTGCTGGAAAGAAAAATTAAGACCAAGATGTGATAAATGGCACAGCTAACAATTAAATCCAGTTTTTGAGGCTAAGTCTAATGGCAACTTAGTTCCCACTAAATGTCTCAAATGTCAGCACTAAATTAGCCATCTTGGCTTTTGGAAAGATGACTGGATATGATATATTTCCTTTGCTTTGTCTCTGTCCATTATGGGTATTGTAGCTTGAAGTACTTTCCCAAGCTTTACTCAGAATATTTCTCTGCTTATAGTTTTATTATTTTCTAATCCAGAGTAGTTCATATTTCCCAGTTAGCTATTCTTGGACTGGTCCCCAGGTTAGTTGTCTAATTTCACCTAATTTTTCAGTTACTAGTTTTAGGATTTCTCAATAAATGTAAAACTACTACCCTTCACATAAAAGAACGTTAATAGCCCTGATTATTGGTTAGGAGGAGTAGGAACCTGGTGTTAGTGGAAGCATTTTTATGTCCTATTTCTTTTTAAGTCCAGTCAAGGTTAATTATTCATTGAATAACTTCATTTCATTGGAAGAGCAGAGAAACAGCACAGAGAAAATCCTGGTTTCTTAAGTTGTACTGCTCTTTATGGATAATGGTCCTTTTAGAACTAAATGAGGTTGCAAATTAGACTTATAGCTTGTCATAGACTTGGCCTCGCTTTTAGCGCTCAGAACCCTTAGAAGTCATTTGGAGCCTCCTGCTGATCTTTCTACCACCTTTGTGCCTTGACAACACAACCATGTTTAACTCTGCCATGCAGAGCATGGGAGAAAGTCAAGGTCAACCTTTTTGGCATTTCTCACACCAGAAATCAGAGGAAGCAGGTGACAGCATTTCATAGGAAGTGGTATGTGTTTCCTGTTCCCTCTAGTATGATGTGAGGGCATGCCTTCAGAGCCTCCTGCTTCTGAATTATTCTCTGCCAATCTGTGGGTGAAGGTGAGGAGGGGTGAAGGGGGGGGAAGCCTGCAGGAAAAGCTTGAAGTGTTCTATCACACCATAAACAGAGGATACTTAAGGAATCCTGAGAGGTATCACTACTGCAAGAGATAGAGAAAATGCAATGGAATCCTCCTCAGCATTACCTACTTTTAAATGCATTCAACAGTCTGCAACAGTTCCCGCTAATAATGAGGAATTTTTTCGGTGAGAAAACTATATTCTGACTCAGATTAAAAATAATTGAAAATGAGGTAGCAATGAAAGATTTCCTGTAGCTCTGTGATACCCCTGGGCTCCACACAATTGAAAAGGAAAAATGTAAACAGAGTATCGAAGAATACACAAGGAAGGAACATCAAAGAACTTGGTAGGAAAAATCGCTTCCCCTAAGTTCTATGGGGAAAAAAAGAATTCATGATCCCTCCTCCCAGGGGAATATGCAGAAGCAAAGGCAGGGCATTTTCAAGACTAATGGAAACTACAGAAGAATTTAAAACTGAAATGAATAATCTACCTGTGAGAGATCTATGGAAGGTATTTATTTTTTCCATGGGGAAAATAAAATCAATGAAAGAATGAACATACTGCATTTCTACACAATATGTTTTATGCCATTCTGGTCCTCACACTGTATTTTTTAGTATTCCAAATGATTAAGGACCCACTCTAACCCATTAAGCTTTTGTTGGGATGGTGATCCAGAAGGACAAGTGAATATTTTGCAGTTCTTCACAAAACTTTGAAAGGCTTTGAGACTTATTGCATGCTGCAAGGAAAGAACAAATATACCTTATACCTTGCACATTTTATAAATAGTTTTTCTTTAAGGTGGTGTTAAACATGAGAAGAATGGAGGTCCATCCTTTCTTGTTGGTCAATATCCAGCCAGAGCCAGTTATTTATAATACTCTTCTGGGAATGGGCATTTAGTGGACTTTTATCTTCTTTGATACAATATGAACTATTGTGACATGTGTGGTCACTAATCAGAAGAAGAGCAAATTCTCTTTTCACATTGTATGTTTATTTAAGAGCACTCTATAATGGATACCTTTTTCCTATCTCCTTAAAGAAAAAAAAATGTATTGAATGAAAATATATAGGGGTGCCTGGGTGGCTCAGTTGTTAATAAGCATCTGTCTTTGGCTCAGGTCTTGATTCCAGGATCCTAGGATTGAGCCCTGCATTAGGCTCCTTCCTCAGCGGGAAGCCTGCTTCTCCCTCTCCTACTCCCCCTGCTGTAGTCCCTCTCTCCCTGCCCCCTACCCCGTCAAACAAACAAAATCTTTAAAGAAAAAATATGAATATAATTGTAATATTCTCATTACTTGGTTTTTTAAATTACTTAAACTATGATTTTTTTTCTTAGTCTTAAAGTAGTGTCTTGTATACTATGTGTATTATGTATATTATATATACATGTATATTGTGTATTAAAATAATTTTAATTGTTAAAATTGTAATTACACAAGTTCTAGGAGTTTTCTGGAACAAAACACATTAAATTGTGTATGATAAAAATATGTTCATGGCTTATTTGTGCAGAAAATAAAAAGAATAATGTCAAAAATTATTTCTTCCCGTACATAATAATTATGAGGAAGCTGATAGTATTGGAACATTAATTATTGGACATGGTTTGAATTGCTTCTCTACTAGTGATGATAGTTTAGTTTCCCATTTAATATGGACTCATTGACTCTCAAGGGAGTATCAGATGCTGTTGTAGGCAGTGAGATTCCAGAGGTACAACCCAGTCTCTTCTAGGTTTATGGACCCTACCCCTGGGTTTCTTGTGGGTTAGGAGGTTTATCCTAATCCTTTATTACATGACTCTGATCTTTTTATGCACTGAGTTTGACAAAGGCCCCAAGTAGATTACATGACTGCAATGGGATGATATTAATCATAATGACATGGGCAAACACTTACTTAATGCTTACTATGTGCTAGACTTACTCTAAATGTTTTACATTAATCTTCACAGAATAGCCATGAGTGTTCTGTTGTCCCCATCTTACAGACGAGGAAACTGAGGGAAGGCCCAAGATCAAACAAGTATAATTTGCTGAAATTGGTGTGAAGAATGCATTGTGATGTTGATATACATTGGCATAGCTTCTAATAATCCAGGCACTTAGGGACCTTTCATGTTGGTAAATGTGTCCTGCATGAATATTGTCTCTACCCAAATGGACTTCCATCTCTTGAGAAATATTTTTCTTGAGCAGTCTCAAGAAATTAATTCAGTCTTTGAGTGAACAGGTATATGTCATGTGCTTGCTGATAAAGCTGCAGGGCTCCCTTCTGTGTGGTTAGGTTATGGCCCTCTGTGGGCTTCTTCTGAATCAGTGGGCAACCTAATTCTGCAGTTTCTTGTCTTTCATCTGTTATTTCCCAGAGTGCATCAGGCTTTGCCTTTAAAAATGGTGTGCTCTGTTCCTTTTTGGTCTGTTACCTTTAGGCTCTCTTTGCTTAGAGGACCTTTCTAATATTTCCTGTAGGGCTGATTTGGTGTTTGCAAATTCTTTGGTTTTGTTTGTCCTGGAAGCTTTTTATTTCTCCTTCTATTTTCAGTGACAGCCTAGCTGGATATAGTATTCTTGACTGTGTATTTTTCTCATTTAGTTCTCTGAATATATCATGCCAGTCCTTTCTGGCCTGCTAGGTCTCTGTGGATAGGTCTGCTGCCAATCTAATATTTCTACCATTGTAGGTTAAAGACCTCTTGTCCTGGGCTGCTTTCAGGATTTTCTCTTTGTCTCTGAGACTTGTAAGTTTTACTATTAGATGACAGGGCATTGACCTATTTTCATTGACTTTTGCGGGGGGGATTCTTTGTACCTCCTGGATTTTGATGCTTGTTTCCTTCCCCCAATTAGGGAAGTTCTCTGCTATAATTTTCTCTAATATGACTTCTGTCCCTCTCTCTTCTTCTTCTGGGATCCCAATTATTCTAATACCGTTTCATCTTATGGTATCACTTATCTCTCACATTCTCCCCTTATGATCTGATAGTCGTTTATCTCTTTCTCAACTTCTTTCTTCTCCATCATTTGGTCTTCTATATCACTAATTCTCTCTTCTGCTTCATTTATCCTAGCAGTAAGAGTCTCCATTTTTTATTGCACCTTTTAATAGCTTTTTTGATTTCAACTTGGTTATATTTTAGTTCTTTTATTTCTCCAGAAAGGGACAGGTGTTGGTGAGGATGTGGAGAAGGGGGAACCCTCCTACATTGTTGATGGGAATGCAAGCTGGTGCAACCACTCTGGAAAACAGTATGGAGGTTCCTCAAAAAGTTGAAAATAGAGCTACCCTATGACCCAGTAATTGCACTACTGGGTATTTACCCTAAAGATATAAATGTAGTGATCTGAAGGGGCATGTGCACCCAAATGTTTATAGGAGCAATGTCCACAATAGCCAAACTATGGAAAGAACCTAGATGTCCATCAACAGATGAATGGATAAAGAAAATGTGGTATATATATATACAATGGACTACTATGCAGTCATCAAAAAACCGAAATTTTGCCATTTGCAACAATGTAGGTGGAGCTAGAGGGTATTATGCTAAGCAAAATAAGTCAATTAGAGACATGCAATTATCATATGATCTCACTGATGTGAGGAATTTGAGAAACAAGACAGGGGATCATAGGGGAAAAGAGGGAAAAATAAAAGAAGATGAAAACAGGGAGCCAAACCATAAGAGACTCTTAATCTCAGGAAACAAACTGAGGGTTGCTGGAGTGGAGGGGGGTGGGAGGGATGGAATGGCTGGGTGATGGACATTGGGGAGGGTATGTGCTATGGTGAGCACTGTGAATTGTATAAGACTGAAGAATCACAGACCTGTACCCATGAAACACATTATATGTTAATTTTTTTTAAAAAATGGTGTGCTCACCTCGAGAAATTGTGCCGACATCTTTTTTTGTCATCTAGTCACTTTGAATTCTTCCTAGAATCTAAATCTTGCATCCTGGGCCTCCTGCCTTACCCTCATCAATTTGGTCTGCCTTCCTAGCAACTGTTTTACATCCCTCTCAGCTCTGTCCTTCTGGAAGGGTTTTTGTGAGATATTTGCTCTTATTTCTGAGATTCTCAAATACTGAGGTTAACAAAACCCTTTTAATCTCTTGATGATTCAGTAGATATTCTTTTGTGCTCACCCACACTCAGAGGCTATCAGGCCTTCTTCCCTTTCAGCCTGTTACTCTTAGAGTCAGTTTCCATGCACTGCAGTGCCTGCTCCCTTTGTAGGAATATGTTGTCTGTTTTGGGTTTCATCTTGGATTCCATTTCATTTCCTGTTGCTCCTGCCACACAACTACTATTTCTTCATTGGCCCTGCCATGGGGCTGGGGTGGAAGAGGGCAGGGGGGGTTTCTGACTGTACCCACCCATATCTAGAGTTTCTGGGATTCCTAATCACCCAGTTTAACATGTCCTCCCTGGTTCTCTCTGCTCCACTGTTCTTCCCTGATCTTGTCTGAAGAGAATACCTTTGTTTTTTTCCCTAAAAATAGAATTTCTGTTCTTGTTTCATGAATGCAATTTCTTCTCTTATCTCTCTGAGGATACCAGTATAATTTTTACCTTTGTTTTCTCTGCATATTCCTTTTGTTCAAGTTGCTTATTCTGTTTGATTTGTTTTCTTCCTTTTACATTAGAAACTTTCTTCAGGTAGTTTGAACCTGGTGAACCTAGGTGAACCTAGGTCGTTTGCTCAGCCTTAAGTGTAGGCATTATGAAAACAATTGGAAGTGTGTGTATCCACTCTGAGCTTTTCTGTAGGGTGATTTGAGAGAGGTGTTTCTTTGACGAGACTCTGATGTCAGTAACTTCAGGTTACTCTTTTGGAACTGGTCAGATTCCCTGAAGAAGGACCTTTTCAGTTTCTTGTCTGGAGAGAAAAGATCTAGCTGCCTTATCTGAAAGCTGCATGAAGAAGTGGAGTTGGCTCAGAGTCTCAGGACTAAGTATGTATACATTCTCTTACCACTCTATTGTTGATACGGTGTCCCCCTTCAACCTCTTCCCCAACTGTAAGATATTCTAGTCTTATAACAAACTAGGGGAGAGGATATTATATAGAGAAGGACTAACTACATCTTGAAGACTCTTTTCAGCCTTGTATTCATTCCCTGTTGCAAATGTACTTGGGGCCTCCAGTTCTTTGTGGGGAATCAGCAATGTAGATCACTGGGTCTGCTTTCCTGTGTGCTAAGTCAGTTCCAGGTTTCTAAATTTTATTGCTCTTGTCTCCTTCCTATGTTGTTGCCTTTTGTTGTGGGTTTATGATGTTTGGAAAAACTTACTATTGTTTTAATGGAGTTGTAGAAGGGAAGAAAGGTACGTTCATGGATTCAGTGCACTGCCATTAACCAAAATGGACTTAACATTGGCACTTTGGTAAATATCAAAGAATATGTAAAAACTCTGTACATTTCTGGGTCCTACTTTTTGCTTGCTGGAGGACAGAGATTCTATATCTTTGAACATTTATTATTTTCACTTCTGTATCTTAATTGTGGTCAGAACTGGAATTTCTCTTATGTTGCAAGTCTCTTCCAAGTCTTCTAAGCAAATAACCGGTTTTTCCTATAGGAGAGGTGTTATTCCTTACCTTACTAATCTAATATGTAGAAAAATGTCCATGGTAGACTCTTTAGTCTTCTGAATGAAAATAAGTGAGATGTTTCCATTTTGAAAAAGGTTGCTCACCCCTCTTCTTTAAACCAAAATTTCCTTGATTGTCTTTGTTTTGTTATTTTTTTAAAAAAGATTTTATTTATTTATTTGACAGAGCTAGAGAAAGAGCACAAGTAGACAGGAAGGTAGGCAGAAGGAGAGGGAGAAGCAGGCTCCCCGCTGAGCAGGGAGCCCAACATGGGGTTGATCTCAGGACCCGGAATCATATCCTGAGCCAAAGGCAGATGTTTAACCTACAGAGCCACACAAGTGCCCCTGTTTTGTTAATTATTAAAGACTACCTTTTTGAAACAGATCTGATTATCTGATTATTTTTAGCATATTTTTAAGTTCTCCATTGTTCCAAAGCAAATATCCCAAAACCTAGTGGCTAAAACAATCATTTTATGTTGCTCACAATATTGTGGGTCTAAGAATTCTGGAAGGACTTGGCCAGAAGAACTTGACCCTTGGCCGGATGGTCTTTTTTTCACTCACAAGCCTGGCACCTTGGCTTCTCGGTCTTTCTCCCTCTCATCTTCCTCAGCCTCTTCGTGTGTCTTCATGTGTCTACCATACCACAGCATGGTAGTCTCAGGCTAGTAAGCCTTATGTCATGGTTGGGCTTCCCCTAGAGCAAGTGTTCCATGAACAGGTGTTTCAGAAAACAAGAAGTATAACTGACCTCAGCCTAGAAACTAGGATAGCATCCCTTGTGGTATATTTACATTGATTAGGGCAGTCACAGAGCCTACCCATACTCAAGGGGAGGTGACATAGAGGCCATCTCTCAGGAGGAATGACTGAGTATTTGCAGCCATCTCTAATCTGCTAATCTCCACTTGCCCACCCTGACACACACACACACACACACACATCACGCACACGTTCCAACACATATATATACTTATATATATATGTATGTATATTTTTTATATATATATATACATATACATATATATATTTACGACATATAAAAAAGATTTGACTAATTTCAGAAGCTAAAGCAATTCCTTGCATAATCCTATGCGAAATGGATGGCACAACCATAAATATCTGTCTTGTTTAGGCAGCTCTTCTCCCTGCTCTCATTACTCTTGCCTATAGGTATCTTGTAGGTGAACATTCTCCCCATAGCTACATCTAATGAGACTTCTGATCCCAGAGCAGGGGAGAACAAAACTTGACCAAGTCAATTTTCTTAAGGTCCACTAACCTGCCTATAATGCAGTGCTGAGATGGCCACCTCATTCCCCAGAGAGTATGTTTGGATGATGCCCCCAGTGCCATTAATATGGTAGAGCAGGATGAGGTATCTCTGCCAAGTAAACTCTGTGTTTCAAAGCAGCAGCTGTAGCAGGAACTGTCATGGCAGTTCCTTAATACCAGAAAAAAAATAACCTCATGGAAAAGCTATGCTCTGGGCTGATTTACCTGCTTGATCTTACACAAAAAATGATATTATCATATCTGTCTTCCTTTATGGAATGGGGCCAGTAATTTCATTTCCAGGGGGTTGTAGTCAGACAGAATAAGGGCACTCACACTGAGTCACAGTGTCTGGAAAAGAATCCAATAAGGGTTTTTGGCTATTTTTTTTAACATTAATATTACTCAAGAACAATATGAAAATGTATTGGTGTAACCAGCTACAGAGTCGATGTACCTTAGCATTCATTATAGCTAACACTATTGACATTGAATGTCTAACACTATTGAAATTTAATGTCAAAATAGAGTGGGTTGTACAGAATCCTTGAATCTGATCCAGCTACAACTACATTCAGATAATAATTAATATAAGGTGCAATTTAAGATCATTTCAAAGCTCCCCATAGGATTAGCACTATGTAGTCAGTACCCCCACCCCCGACATCTTTCCATGTGGTTGTTTGCTGAGGCTTCATCCTAAAACCATGAGATGTATCTGTGCCAGATGGCAATAAATTCTAGCTTTGCCTAGAGGATGCAATGGAGGGAGTCTGTCCCTTTCTATACTCCCACCTTGGATGGTCAGCTCAGTAGCACATGGTTCTGTCACTGTTCTCATCATTGTCATTGTCCCTTCACATATTCTAATCACACATTGGTTTCAGAGAATGCACAAAACAAGTGACTTCATGTTGGACCCCTAATCTCAGTCATTTACCATTTTGAGGGTGACAAGTTGGTAATAAAAGGAGCTAAATAGGGCGCCTGGGTGGTTCAGTGGGTTAAAGCTTCTGCCTTTGGCTCAGGTCATGAACTCAGGGTCCTGGGATCGAGGCCCGCATCGGGCTCCTGCTCAGCAGGGAGCCTGCTTCCTCCTCTCTCTCTGCCTGCCTCTCTGCCTACTTGTGATCTCTCTCTCTCTCTCTCTCTCTCTCTCTCTCTCTCTCTCTCTCTCTCTCTCTGTCAAATAAATAAATAAATAAATCTTAAAAAAAAAAAAAGGGAGCTAAATATAATGATGTGGTTGGGGGGAGTGCAAGTCATCATTATTGCAGAGAAGTAACCCAAACTGAAAAACCTGTTCTCAGAGAGTGTGTGATGTGGCATAGAGGCATCACCTGTTCATGAGTTCTTAGTATCCAGGAAGGTTTGTTTTTCTCACCTATAGCCTGGAGCTTATGGTCCTCAAATAGTACTCTTCCTAGAAATTATTTTCTCAAGAAAGAAGCACCAGATTCGAAGACCCACAGACCTGGAGTCTAATCTTGGTTCCACTACTTAGTGGTTGTGTTTCATAGAAAGATAATCACTCTGACCCTTTTTTTTCAGCTTTAGAATGTCTGTATGTTAGAACAGTTAGGAAGTTGAATGAGATATGTGTAAAATGTGTAACAATTCCTGCCTATAACACTTGTTTCAACAATAATAGATACATGGCCAATTTTTTAAAATTTAATCGCACCCTCAACCAGATTTCCTGAAGCAACTATCAGATGCTATATTGCATCACTGCATCTGGAATTTCTTCAATATGCATCTTTAACGTCAAAGAAATTCTTTAGTAACGTTACCTTGGTAAAATTGTGACACCTATTATTGTTAATTCATATCATCAAATATTCAGCCAATGTTATTTCCCAGTTGTTAATTATTATTTTTTAGTATCTATTTGCACTGGGATCAAAATAATTCCATATATTGGTTGATAGGTCGAAGTGCCTTTTAAAAAAGGATCTCTTTATTTTAGAATTATTTTAGATTTACAGAAAAGCAAAGATAGTATGACTTGTATATCCCTCATACCCCACACACCAGTTTTGAACGGCAGCTCATTTTTGCAAGGCTAGACCCTAGAAATAAGAATAGCTCTGAAAACACAAAGTAGTTGGGGCAGAGTATTCAAGAGTGGGACTGACCTCAAGAAAACAGAGTTGCTTTGAATTTTCTATGGGGCAGGAGAGCTTAAAAGATCTCACACAGAATTTTATTCCATCTTAAAATCAATATGAAAACATTGCCGCCATTCAGCATCAGAAGGCTCATACCAGAAGGAATTTTAGTTGCTACAACAGAAAGAGACATCTGTAAGCCAGTCAAGGAGATAATATGGCACATTATGATCCTTTTATAAAGAAGCATTCCTTTGGTTAAGATCACTTATTAGCAAGGGGTGAACCTCCAGAAAATAAATGGTTAGCAGGTTTTTTTTTTCTTCTTTCATGTGAATCACTTAGTAGGATTTTTTTCAATAGAGTGAATAATAATTAGTTGGTATGCTAGTTTCTGGTATGAATAAATTGAAACCGAATACTTTTGTTGTTGTTTAAGGGTAACAGAGAAGATGACAGTAGCGTTGCTCTGCTAAATAACTCCATCACAATTAGGAAGTCAAAAGAAACAGTAGCTTTAGCAGATCATTAGAATTAAATTTTATATTAATTACACTGTCAAAAAAATGAATACAATTTAATTCAAGCCAGCAAGCTTTGACTGTATTATTTATATAAAGATTCTTAAAACTCAATTTAATCTTACGAAGCCTGACTGTAAATAATGTAGTTGGAATTGACTGAAGAATTCAATCTGGAATGAAATCCTATCTTCTCTTGATGTCGTGTACAATGAAGCTGTATTCAGTGATGTTACTTTCAGTTTTTTGGGTTTTTTCCCCCTTAAATGCTAAAACTCTCATTGTAGAAGTGCCTGAGTGGCTCAGTCAGTTAAGCGCCTGACTTGATTTTGGCTTAGATCATAATCTCAGGGTTGTGGTTTTGAGACCTGTGTCAGGCTCCACATTCAGCATGGAGTCTGCTTGTCCCTTTCCCACTGCTCCTCCCCCCACTCATGTTCTCTCTCTCTCTCTCAAATAAATAAATCTTAAAAAAAAAAAACCTATCATTTAAGAGGCCTAATTGACACCTTTCTAGTTATTCTTTTATGCTATTCTACATATGTGCCGCTGACATGCAAGAAATATCCCAATTAGGAAGATAAGGGCTTATTAAGCCTGCCTCTTGTTGAGGGAGGGCCGGGACCGGGGTACATGTACTGTGCTTCAGTGATAGAAAGCAGTGAGAGCCCCTTCCTCTGAGGTGACCTGTCTACTCCATTCCCCTTGTTCATGGGCAATCTGCACAAAAATACCTATTCACCAGCAGAATACTTGAAAAAGATAACTTTCCCAACGCAGCAGGGGTTCTTTTTATTGTCTCTCTTCCTTGACTTTGGACTGGAACAAATTGCCATATTCTGTCTCTAAACAAAGGCTATTTCTGAAGCAACATGCTTGCATCTGACTGATTATTGTGACTGGTTATGTGACTCTGGTCATGTGATTGAGATACAGCTAACCCAATTGTCTGCCTAGATTGCCAGTGCTTATCAACTTCTTAAAAGAAACACATTATTCAATGGGCAGACTTATGGAGCATTCCTGTAATTCTTACCCTTCGTCTTAATGAATGAGATACATGAAAGTGAAGGACGAGACATTTGCCCAAATGTAAAAATGCTACTTTCCAGTAATGTTATTATAAAAGGCAGAATACTACAGACTTCCAAATGCATTTTTATTACTCTCCTGATGAAACAAATGCATGACAACATGGCTTTGTGTATATTTTGAATCTGCTTAGCTTATTATAACTTTTCCTATTTTGTATCCATCCGTGATTTTTCTTTGACAGATGGGGCCCAGACTGCAGTCAGTTTATTATCTTGAAAGGAATAAACGAGAGGGATGACCAAGTCATGGAAGGGCCTCTGAACCAAGCCCTGTTGGTCCATGGCCTCCCGTATGGGTCTCAGAGGTGAGGTCTTCATCCCATCAGAGCCCTATCATTTGTTGATGTCCTCATAACCCCAAACCTGCCTTCCCATTCAAGAAAGGACAAGAACAGGAAGGGAAATATTAGGGCGGCATTGAGATTCTTTTCAAAAGCCAATGCCACTGGAGACTGCCATGTAGTGTTGAGATTTCTAAAGCTATGCCTGTCCTGACCTGAAGGTGAAGAACATCAGAATACACTGGTGAGCGTTACCAAGGAAATGGAAAGAAGGAGCAGTAGCCTGTGTATCCTGTATCTAGTGTCATAGAAGTGATTCCTGCCAGATTAATGAGGAGTCAGAAATGAAGTAACAGAATCAGAGATAACTGGTGATACAGGATTTGAAGATCTATCAAATTTCTAGTTAACTGGTAGTACCTGTAGAAAGGTCACAGATGGATAATTGGCGGGTAGGGTCGATAAGAGGACATCCAGACTAAAGGGGGAACACTTAGCATTTACTATGAAAATCTTCTGTCCCTCCGAAATTATTTCTTTGCCCATTGTGGAATAAGTATATTTCCTGTGAAGGGCTGGTACTTTTGAAGCAAAGGCCAGTTTCCATCATTGTATGGTAACCACTTAGCCTCAGAGGAAAAAGAATAGCAAAACATAAAACAGAAATTTCACAAGAGTAACAACAAAGGCAAAGGGCTAGGAAGTAAAATTAGAAAAGCCACTCTAAGTGTATGTTATGCTAACACAAACATACTGAAATATGTGGTTTCACAAGGCTCAGAGGTGCCTTTATTGGCTGGTATAACCATTGGCTGGTTTTAGCTTTGGAAAAGTGACTTGGGATTCTAAATCAGATATAGATATATACATGCACACACTTACAGGTATATTCATACATATATGTACACACATGGGTGTGCATGTGTGTATGCCTGTGTCCACGTATGCATATATGCATATTCACATGTGTTTATGTATAAGCTTCAGGGGTGTGTGTGTATGTAAACTTCACATACATATATCTGAAGTTGATATACCTTCTGAAGTTATATACCTGAAATATATATACCTCTGCTGTGTGTGAATATCTGTCTTTTATAGTTCTTGCTACATTAACTTTTTAACAATTTTTCAGTTGAGGTTGGAAACTAAGTGAAGCCTATCCAATCCATCTGATGTGATTTATTAAATTATGCCTTTCTTCTTTTACCAGTTCAGTAACAGAATAAATGATTTTATTAATCTTATTGATATGATAAAAAAACGGTGAATTAAGTATTTGCTCATAGAAGGACCTGTTTCTGTGTTGTGAGACCATGTTTTCAGAAAAGAATGGCAGTGAGAATCCTATATATTTATATATCATAAAATATCAGTCAGTAATAGCAATCATTAATATTAGTGAACAGAATTTAATGGAAACCTCTGTGAACAGTTTCTCAATCATACTTCATGAAAAAATATTCTTCAAAGTTTTCCCAAAACTCTGCAAAGGTTGATAATAAACCAAATATAACACATAATTCATTTCCTTAGGCCAAATTAAATATCCAACTAAGATTATTTTCAATTTTCATGATTCTGGATCTGATGCCATCTACAACCACACAACTTTCTGCATCAGCATGATGGTACAAACTCTTGCTTGGGAAGAGAAAAGTGACAAATAACATTATTCATTTTAGGAACTCCCCAGAAGCCCATTTAAATGAACATTAGACTGTTCAAATAGCATGAGAAGACTGCTTCTAAAGACTCTCTTTGAAACTCTTCTTAAAACCTTAGCTTGCTGTGTCTGTCCATTTTAAACTATTAGATCATGAACCTTACTCAAGCATAATCAAATACATGGCCCTAACCAGGCTCCCCAAACCTCATAAATATCCCCATTTTTCTGTCCCCATTCTAAAATGCTGCCAAAATTCTGTTAATACAGATATTTCCTTTACTGTGATAAATCCATTTTCCCTTATCAATAGGTAATTTTGGTAGCATTTTATCAATTCTTATTAAATGACTAAAGTCTTTCTTTTCCACAGAAAAAGTATATGTGCACCAGCCAAACAAATTATTATAAATTCAATAAATTTCTGGTTTAGAAAAAATCAAAGTCTGCTTAAAGTAGTACTTGGCATTTTTATGGAATGTATGAAGCTATATTTTCATAAAGTGGATAGTGTTTGAAATTTCAAATCAAATATATCCAAGTTTTTATTAAATACAAAAATATACCCCAAACCTTTTCCTTTGATTACTTGGTAATTTGGAGTTTATACAGGAGTGCTTGCTTTCATTCAGATAAAAAGGTTGAAATCTGGTACTCCAGTACCACAGAAGCAATGAGTTTCCATTCTTAAGTCATTCTAAATCACTTTGCCTCGAGTATTTCTTTATGAATGCTTGTGCTTTGTGACATAGCTATTCTTCACTTGATTCTCCCTATACAGTTTCTTCCCAGAATAATGATGTTTCAGGCATTTACATTGCTGAAAGTGACTGAAACAGCGTTAGCTTTGGATTTGGATGGACCTGAGTTTTGTTGTTTATTCTGCTTTCTATCACCTGTGTCACTACTGAAAATGACCCCATAATTCTAAGCTTTAGGTTTCTCAACTGCAAAATGGGAGTTATGCTTATAACTTCTAGATTTGCTGTGAAGATGAAATGGGAAATGTAGAAAGCACTGAATCAATAATAACTCAATTTTTGTATTTATCACATCATTCAAGAGATACCCATTGGTAAAGGGTAGTTTCTTCCTCTAGACGACTCTACTTTTTTTTATGATGTGCCTGACACTGCAATGTTTCTTGAACTGGGATACCTCTTTAGTTCATAGGACTTTCTTCCAAAGTGTTCCATGAAAGACTATACTGTCCCAGAGCCTACATTTCAGTTGGTTAGGGAACTCCGCCTTCTGGCAGAGCTGTATGTCTCCTTTTAACCCGTTACCAAAAATGTAGGCCAAATGCATTGCCAAAGATATAGTGAATCTCATTGGATATAGTGAATCTCTTGGATTTTTAAAAATCTATTTTAAACCATAGAAAATCTATCCCACAACCTCATGTACTTTTTAAACTGCCAATCTTTATTTATTCTGATATGCACTTTTAAAAAAATACAACTTGACAATTCTGTACGCTGAGATTTCACATTTAACGCATATACCTAAGACATTTTATGTCTCATAGTAACTTTTTCAACATCTTATTTCAGACTGCTCTACAATGAAGAATTGACCTCTCTTTGTCCTCAAGCAAAAGTCCCCTGAGAAGTTCCAAAACATAAAATCATGTAACTAAATGGGAATTTAAAAGATTTATTTCTTGGGGTGCCTGGGTGGCTCAGTTGTTAAGCATCTGCCTTCAGCTCAGGTCATGATCCCAGGGTCTTGGGATGGAGCCCCGAATAGGGCTCCCTGCTCTGTAGGAAAGCCTGCTTCTCCCTCTCCCACTCCCTCTGCTTGTGTTCCCTCTCTTGCTGTATCTCTCCGTGTCAAATAAATAAAATCTTAAAAAAAAATTATTTCTTTATTTTGAGAGAGAAAGAGAGTGCATTAGGGGAGAGGTAGAGGAAGAGAATCTTCCACATAGACTCCACTAAGCAAGGAGCCCACCATGGGGCTGGATCTCAAACCTTGTGGGATTATGACCTGAGCCAAAATCAGGAGACAGGTGCTTAACTGACTGAGCCACCCAGGTGCCCCCTAATTGAGAGTTTTAAAGGTATAATCAGTGATTCAACATACTCTGTGGGAACAACCAGTGGATAGCTCCCCTGCATATGTAAATGCATTCTGTCTTATTTGTTTGTGAAGACCGCTCTACCACAGTACAGCCTCTGTTCGCTTTCCAATATTAGATTTATAAATTCTAGAAGATACAAACTAGAAGAACCTTGAAGGTGATCTAGTCCAGTTACCTTATAAACAGCTAGAGGCTCAAAGGCTTGCTCAAGGTTACACTGCCTATTTATAAATTTGTCTTGAGTACTCTGATTCTGTAACTCCCAGCCCAGCACGGTTTTTGCTTTACCTCAGATTTGGTTTGATTCATACTCTTTCTCACTGTCTCCGTTGGATTAATGATACGCATTTGTGAGATGGATGACCTGGGCTGTTGTCATTTTTCTAAAGAGATGTCCATCTACCCTCTTCAGCTCCACAGAATCCATGCAAACTTTTCTTTCAGTGTCTCCTTTATTTCTGTCAACTCTGAAAAAATGAGAAAAATGCCAGTACCAGGCATTGCATTGATCCCATTGGAAAGCCTTTTCATCATAAATAACAGCACATAGTTGTTGAACATTCACTGTGCTTATGGTATACTTTATCACTTTCTTTTTTCTCTTCTGCTGTGTGTTTCCTTTAAATCTGTACACCATTTCCAGAGGATACCTTTTGCTTAAAGTTATTCTCAATTGCTTGTACTCTAAGAAGTAATCCATATGTGAGCCTGATTTTCTACATAGGCATTTGTTTGTGGCAAAATGCCGTCCTCACATACTGGTTAAATTTCATATTGGTACTACACAGGAGGCCTCCTCTCTGAGGGCAAGATAATCAAGCTGCCTTCTGTAATAGATGTTGTATTCGTTCAATCCCGAACAAAAGCTCCTGTGGCTGTATTACTTCCCTCTAAAAAAATAACTTGAAAAAGAAAATGTC
The DNA here is from genome assembly GCA_002007465.1 of Ailurus styani. Lineage (NCBI taxonomy): Eukaryota > Metazoa > Chordata > Mammalia > Carnivora > Ailuridae > Ailurus > Ailurus styani. The sequence continues at coordinate 762,173 of LNAC01000024.1, read as the reverse complement.
ATCAAGTTACTGTGGTTATCCTGTGTATGGGACAGAGTGGGTATGAAGAAAGACCAGTTCAGTGCTGAATGGGTCAGTCTGAGTGGGAACAGGTGTTCTTGGAGATGGTAGTAAGTGTACAGATTTGGAAAAACAGAACCAAAGAATTTGCTGTTGGATTGGATGTGAGGTGTGAGGGGAAAAAGCACAGTCAAGCATAATGTCTATTCTAGATTTTTTTAATAAAAATTTTTATGTATTTATTTGAGAGAGAGTGTGTGAGAGAGAGAGCACGAGAGCAGGGTGAGGGACAGAGGGAGAAACAGACTCCCTGCTGCCAGGGAGCCCCACGTAAGGCTTGATCCTAGGACTCTGGAATCACGACCTGAGCCACAGGCAAACACTGAACCAACTAAGCCACCCAGCTGCCCCTATTCTAGATTTTTAACACATTTGTTCAAATTGTAGGTTGTTTCCTGAGATAATGCAGGAAAAGGATTTGGGGGAGTAGGTGTCAAGAATTTCAGAATCCTTCATAAATGTTGCAGCGAAGATGTTAGGTTGGCTGTGGCATTGGAACTCCAGGGAAGAGATGGGAATTTCACCGTATAGGTGGTGGACTTGGGAAGAGTCACACAGGAAAAGTGTGAAATGACTGGGTTAAATACTGAGCAACAGGGATTGAAAAATAGCATCAAGGAAGAAGAGATGAGTGAATACTGAACCCCACAATGAGAGGAAATGGTCCCCTGTGGCAAAGGGAGCTGAGAGGTTGATAAAACGAGGGCAGAGAAATGCCTGTTGGTCTTACTCGGCAACTTGTATCTTGTTGGTGATGTTAACAAGAATTTTGGGGATGTGATGAGGAAGGAAAGATGAGCAGTCAGAGGGGAGGTGAAGAGAGAGTGGAGGCAGAGGGACATGTCAGCAGGAATAAAATTAGTTCAACACATTTGGAGATGAAAGGAATGGGGTGTGTAGCTGATGAGGTAATTGGAGTTCTAAGGGGCCTAAGGGAGCCCATTGTTTTAAAGCTCGGTAAACAAAAGAATCTTACAATGTAACTCACCCTACTTTTGATGTGTAGAAGATAAGTAATTTTGTCTGTTGCTACTCCTGTTCTCCTTAGCCGCCATCTACTGGCTAGAGGGGAGAAAAAGCTAAATATTCTTTCAGGTTAAAGTTTAACCCAATCTGATTATTTAAATTATCCTAAAAAGGATTTCTAGGGAAAAAGTACTCAGGTTTCCAAGTTGCTTCCTACAGCTTCTCTCTAGCATGGATTCTCTCTCCCGGGTGTGCGACAGGGGCATTGCTTTCACATCTCTGTGGTGAAGGCAAAGACTCATATCTTATGAGGTCCCCTCTTCTCTCCTGATTGATGTCTTATTCCAGGTATTCATGCTAAAGTCTGTAGTTGTTCTGACTCATGACTTGCTCACTCTTGTGGGTTTTCTGCCTTATTCAAAGCCTAAGGATTCTCCCTGGTTCTCTCAGCTTCCACTCTCCTCCAGAGACCTTGTGTTCCATATCCTGCCCTCTGATCCAGTGCTGGAGACCAGCCAGTGCTGCAAAGTCATTTTATGGGACAAGGCAGGCCCCACGGAACCTATACAGCATCCATGCACCCACACACACGTTCAGATATGTAAACATTGAGGTCACCCTTTTGCCTGACAACAGTATACTCCCTAACTACTAAAATTAGGTCTTGGTTGAGTTCTGAGAGCCAGTCAGAGAATTAGTCTCTTTCCTGAGTTACAAACACAAAGCTTCCACTGTTGTTATGTGGTATCCTCACTTACTCAATGTCAAATGTGTTCTACTTTGCACTAAAGCCAGAACAGAGGACTATTCAGATACTCACATGTGACACCCTCTATCTGGAGCAAAAAAGAGGCAAACTTTAGTACACATCCCCTCTCTTTCTGTCTTGGTGTCCTCTATTTAAATTTTAATTCTCTGTGCTCTGAGTGTACAAAAATGGGAGGTGAAGAAGTTCAGTTCCTCATTTATTTTCTAGACTGAAAGGATTCCTCAGTTCAAGTAGGAAAAACTTCATGTACTAAGAAACGGGAAAGTCAAAAGTTCATGAATTATATTTAACATATTACTTCTGTTACACATTTTAAGACGTTAGTAGAAATGATCTAGTGGAGAGAAAGGAACCAGTGATTAAAGGAGAGCAATGATTCTAGGAGAGAAGTCATTCTTAGGGAGTAGAGATGGGAATGTAGTCCTCAAATAGGTGTGTTGATTTTTGACAGGACGAGAGACTCTTCATCCATCTTAGCAGCAGACGACAAGGGGGGATGTGTGGGTACAGATGCAAGAGGGTGGGCGTTAGGACAGAGGAGACACGGAGGCCTTCATACCTGATTCCATCTGTGTTCTCTGTGAGATGTGAGACAAGGTCATCACCTGAATTTGAGAAAAGGAGAGAATGCCAGAAAATTGCACTCTAAAAGTGGATGAAAAATATTTTATCCTCTTACTTCAAATAAGATATTTCTCCCACTTGGAAAGTATTCACATTTCTCTCTGTGGTGCTCTTCTGTTCCTAATGCACAAACTTGCAGTTTTAGTTAATTTTATTCATTCTCTCTCCTGAAGAAGATAAAACATTCCTTTTTGAAATATAGGGGAGTCATCGCACAGAACTATTAGGTCTTTTACCTGTCAGGATAGATAGGACAGACTTGGGATTGATGGGGAAATTTCTGGTGGATCTACCCCCATCTTCATCCCTGGTGGAAATAATGTCATTGCATACATGTGTCAGTACCACCCTTTGGTATGTTCTAAAAACTGCCTGGTTACTAGTAATGAGAAAACCCTTCTGTTTGTGATCATGTCAGACTGAGTAATTTGAACCAACCCTCTTACTGATTATAATATAAAAATATAGATGCTTAGAAAGTTGTTTTAGCTCATCAAATAGTTAACAAGATGGTGAGGGATAACTGAACCAACATAAGAGAAGGAAGAATCGAGAGAGATGGGGCTGGAATATGGCATTCCTTTGGCCTAGGAACATTGTTAATCCAGAGAAGGAGCTGGGTAGTCTTAGAGTTTTGGGACTTCAAGGACAAAAGTTAGAGTCCAGGGGTCCGTAAAGGTGAGTTCCTTGGGTAAATGTGCCTGGCTTAAATTTGAGAACCAAATCAGGGAGGTGGAGTGAGCCAAAATTAAACCATCTTGGAACAGATTGCTGCCTGCCCTATGTCAAGTCTTGGAGGTAGCCCAGAAGAATTGGACTCAGGTGGTCCAGGAAAGCTGGTGCTTTCAGGCACCTGTGCAAGCAAATGAAAATTCTCTCTGGAAGATAATATTTTAGGCCTCAAATTAGTTGTTGTAGAGCTTTAAATGCTATGCCTGGCACACAAAGATAACAAGGGACATGGGTGTACCTATGCTCAGATTGGGAAAAAATATATTCCCTGTGCTCATGGAAATCTCAACCTAAACATGTTATCAAGGATTTGGAAACTATGTAACATGATGTTATAATTTTATTTATTTATTTTTTTTAGAGATTTATTTTTTTGAGAGGGAGCGCGCCAGGGGTGGGGGAGAGGGAGAGAGAGAGAATCCTCAGGTTGACTCCCGGCTGAGTGTGGAGCACAGTGCAGCCAGATCCCAGGACCCTGAGATCATGACCTGCGCGGGAATCAAAAGTTGGTAGCTTGACTGACTGAGCCACGCGGGCACCCTATATACCATTGTAGTTTTAAAGAATCGGCTAGGAATCCTAAAACTGAAAAATAGAGGAACCGAAATGAAGAACTCAGGAAGTTTGTTTAAAGACCTACAAGACACAGAGGAAGAGAGAATTCAGGAATCAGAAAATAAGTCAAAAGAAACCATCCAGAATGAAGCTGAAGAAACAAAATGTAGAAAATGCAAGACAGAGGGTAAGAGACACAGGATGGAGGAAGGTTTATTATATATTTACTTGGAATCCCAGAAAAGAGGGAAGAAGACCTAAGGCAAAAGAAATATTTGCAAAGATAGTAATTTCCCAGAACTTTCGGAAGACATCAGGCACCAGAGTCACAAAGCTCCGATAATTTCAAGTAAACCCATAAAGCCTAATTCAGGGGACGAATAGAATAAATCAGTGAATTTTGTGTTAATTTCCTAGTATTGTTAACCATACTGGAAAAATGCTTGCTGGTTAGAGGTTCTGTTTTAATCAGTATATTTAAACAGACTGATAATTAACATACCAGTTGTTTAAAAATACATCAAAACATGACTGAAAGTGGTTTGTTTTGTAAATTGCCTATACATTCTTTTAATATGATGTATTTTCTCTGTGAATCCAGTTTGTTTCAATAGACATTAAAGGGAAGATAATCCCAGCAATACGCAAATTATCACAGATTGCAAATGAATGGATCCTGAATATACATATATTTACTTTAATGGAGCGAGCGGAAATCACCATTGTCCTATCAGATTGCAAACTTATTTATACAGATTTGTTCCTATAAAGTTCTAATAGGTTACTAAATCAGAAAACAAAACCAATCTCTGGACTTTTTGTGCCCCTCTCTTCTTCTTCTTCTTTTTTTTTTTACTCTTTGTTTCTTTAGTGGACATATGGACACAGTTGAAAAATGTAAAAGCGCTTAGAGAAAAGCCTTCATACTTCTGTATATCTACCATCTAATTTTTTAATTAAGCGTGACTGCAGTTGGCATCTACGGATACTGCCATATGTTGGAAGAGAATATGTAAATGACAAAAGATTCCCCATCTCCCAATGTTTCTGCTTCTGGCTTTGAGACACTCTCTCATGTTAAATTTTAAATCTAAAGCTGAGATGAAGTTTCCAATTACAAAGTGCAATTGTCCTCCTTGAGCTATAGATAACCGATGGCAACCTCGAAAATTTCCCACCAGAGGTTTCACCAGGACTCAAGTGATGAAAGGAAACAAAATAAATCTTGGCTGATTTCTAGGAAATCGCCTCCTGCCTGGCACAGGCCCATTTCGGGCTTCAGAGTGATCTTCAGAGAGACATGGACACTGGAGGTGGGTGGGTCTTCACAGCAGGGCTGCGGTGCCCCTGAGACAAACTAGGGAGCACTCAGGGCGGAAGAAAGTCAGAAGCGGGTGAATCTTGCTGAAGCCTGACGCTGATAACCCATCCATCAGGGACACTGGTTAAAGCACTTCTCCACCAGGTACCGGGAGGATGTTGAGGTACAATATTGGGGAACAGATGTTACAGACCTACAGACCATTTTTGTTTGTTTGTTTTTTTAAACAACGTTGGTTAGCGAGAGGTGCTCATCCTTCTGGCACAAGTAAGAATGAAAATGCAGGCTTTTCAAAGAGGGAAATAGCGATTGTAGGGAAATTAGGGCAGAGAAGGGTGAAATTAAGTGGATTAAAGGGAGGGGTAAAACGTAAAATTAACATAATAAAAACAGAAAAAGTATGCATTTTAATACCTGATAATTTCATATGCTTCTTATGGAAACTATAATGGAGAAATTAAAATGAGAACCAAAAAATGGAAGAAATTAAAAAGCTTTCATACTAAATAAAATACACTCAGAGAAGCTTTAGGTTTTCCTTCCTGCCTCCGTCGTCTGTTTCTTCAGAGCTATCTTTTGAATTGAACCATTTAAACTCCTATTGTAGACATTTTGGAGACAAGGCACTTTATTCTATCTTTTAGAATCTTAGGTTCTGGTCTATGTAAATTCCTGATACTCCTTCCAGTCATTTGATCTTAGAGGCCTAGAGAACTATGTGAAATCCCTCTCAATTGTCCTAGTTATTCAAAATGAGTTTCCTTAGAGACCTATAATGGTTAAAAAGAAAAAATAAATGCCCTCTGGTATCTCAAAATATAAAGTGCCTGCCTTTTAAATATGCATTCTCTCATTGTGGGACAGACCCTGTCAAGTCTCCTGTATCTCTTGAGCTGCCATTTAGGTCCCAGTACATGGCTTTTCAACGGCCACAAAGGCTCGTTCCCACGCTGGTGGCATTTCTGAACCCATTAGGATATTCTCTTCAGGTGTCCTGTGTATGTGAAGTCCTTCTAGGCCAATTTGTCAGTGGGAAGTGAGACTTAGCAGTAAAGAAGTAAAAAATAAGCTGAAGGATGACCACGAATGGAACAGTGAGTGAAGGTAGCAAGTTGATCAGATTCTCAGCCAGAGAGCTGAAGAGGGAGATAGCACATCTTGATATTGAGGGGAAAGTGCAGTCGTCTGGGGAAACACCGCTAACATCTCATCCAGGGAAGAGAGACTGAGCAGGAGATCGGCCAGGTCACAATGATACAAAATCAGAAACACTGTCAAAATGACCTCCATCTAAATTTTTATTACATTGCCTTTAAGAAATCAAGCCTCCCCAGAATAATTTCTTGTATTTTCCCAGGAACGTGGCCTTGAAAGATGGGCCTGATCTGTGCGCTGAGGTTCAGTGAGTTGGTCAGCTCTGCTCATGTATAACCTCTGGGCTGGTCTGAGCTGTGCAGGAGCCCCTGTGAAGGGAAAGGCAGCACTTAGAAAGGGACACATTGGACTCCAGTTTATTTTGTAATTTAAAGGGGATTTTCCTTACTCCTCACTGTGAGGCCAAAAAAAGAGGGTAAGAACATACTAAAGGCATGTTAGTTAAAAATTAGTGCAAGATTTCTGGATGAGGAATCTCTCCTGCTTCTCCTCCCTTGGGTATCTGTTAGATGATGGATCCGATGGTGTTGCAACTCCTAAGTAAGGCAATTAAAGGTCTTTTCTCTGATATGACCTTACTCCCGATATCCCCTCCTAACTTACAGCATAAAAAAAAAAAATGTTGAGGTGGTTTGCTAAATATGCAATATGTGGCTATCTATTTCAGAGACCAGGGATGAGAAAATAGGCTTTCTCATGCAAGGGTATGATGGGGTGGCGCGAATACACAATGCAGCCCAAGAAAATTCATCAGTGTGTGTGGGGCGGGGTGTAGGAGGAAAGGTTGCTAGTAACACTTGGAAGAATTAAATCCTGAGTCCCCTGATTATTTCCTGGTGAATGTATGGTTTGGGGACAATCTCCCTCTCTACTGTATGAATGGTGGTCTGATGGGTTAGAGGGGTGAGGGGTAGGGATAGGAATGGGAATGTGGTGTGCAGGAAGCTAAGAAAGCCTCTTATCACGTGTGTGCACAGTTCTGATTTTTATTAACGTTTCCAGCTTTGCATTTGAACTTCTTGTTAACCTGTATTAAAAAATCTCTTTCACAAGATCCTTAAAAGGTAAAAGGAAGGACAGAGAGTAGTAAAAATAAGATGACAATTGAAATGAAACAATGTACAGGGTTAAAGTTACAGATGTAAAAAGGATGGGGTGCCTGGGTGGCTCAGTGGGTTAAGCCTCAGCCTTTGGCTCAGGTCATGATCTCAGGGTCCTGGAATAGAGGCCCACATCGGGCTCCCTGCTCAGCGGGGAGCCTGCTTCCTCCTCTCTCTCTGCCCGCCTCTACCTACTTGTGATCTCTTTCTGTCAAATAAATAAATCTTTAAAAAAAAATAAAAAAAAAAATAAAAAGGTTGGGGGGGCACTAAAAGTTTCCTAGTAAGACATTTAAATACATTAAGGGCTTAAAAAAGGATTCAAAGCAAGGAAAAAGGCCTAGCACTGACAAGACTTTAAAATGACCAAATGAGATACAGCAAAAAGAAAAACGAAGACCTGTGAGGGGGAGTGAAAAATCTGAAAGTTGCATTATAGTTTAGTTCTAATTAAGAAACAAAGGTAAGGGGCAAAAATAGAACTGTTTTAAAAATAAGCCTTTTAAGTAAATAATTCATTATTATAAATAATTAAGATATAATAAATAATGCTAATAACTTGATTTTAATACCTAATTTACCCTTTAGAGAGAAAAGTAAAGGAGATCTAAAAAAATAAGTAAATAAAAATTAAAACCACCCAAAGCATGACCCAAAGCAGAGTTAGTCATAAATTTCTTAGTTCGGATCTAATTTTTCCTGGTTACCAGCTTCCTACAAAACTGTCTCTCTGATGCTGACTACATTTACCTGCCTCAAACTGCCCTGATAGCAGGTAAGATTTTGAGTGTCTAGGGGTGCAGAACACAGCTTGGCACCTTGATCTATCAGAGGATCTAAGAAAGAGAAGAAATAGAAAGAAGGGGAGTTTGTAGCTGACCCAAAGACCCCAGAAAACACTGGATGACTTAACTATCACCACATTCGTTCCCAGAAGAAAGTAAAACTTCAAAAGTAATTAAGACAAAGTGTAAGAATAAAGTCCAAGGTCCAAGCAAGGATCAAAGCAATTATATTCAAGTAGCAATAAATTTGATTAAAGTGATGCATCTTTGATGACAATGTTAAGAGTTTGACACTACCTTTCCAGTCTTCTTTCTGTGTTTGTCTTTCAATGTTGCAGCTAAGCAGTGAAGTTTAATGTTACTTATGCTCTGTGACCACATAAATTTGAGCCTCTGTTTATAGTCTTCTATTTTCCCCACCGACTTATATGGACATACTTAAATCCTCTTTATTTTTAAAAACCATCTCAAATGCCATCTCTTCTGTGAAGCTCCCCTGATTTCTTTAGCTGGATGCAATATGTTTTTTCTGTCTTGTTGACCTCATCAGCCTTCACATACTTGGCATTCTCTATACGAGATTTGTTATTTATAAAGATAATTAGTTTCTTCTATTGGATCATGAGTATTTTGAAGAAAGAGTCCATGTCTTATTCATCCTAGACATTAAAAAAAAAGCTAACACTATGTGTTTCCTATAATAAGAGATGTGATTAAAAGATAAATGAATACTTTTATTTATTCTTCAGTTACTTATTTAACAAGTATTTATTGAGTGCTTAAGTTGTTCCAGTTTCCCTCATAGGCATCCATGCTATGATAGACCTTTAAGTCTGGTGGGGGAAAGACATTCAATAAACAAAATACATAAAATATATAGTATGTTAGAAGTGATAAGTGCCATGGAGAAAAGTGAAGCAAGAAAGGAGGAAATTGGACAATGGGTTGTTTAATTTTAGTGAGGTGGCCAAGCTGGTTAGGTTACACTGGAACAGAAACCTGAGGTAGGGGAACAAGCCACATGGCTGTCTGGGAAAAGGAGCATTCCAGGTGCAAGGGAAGATACACAGAAAGGTCCTAAGACACTAGCCCCTCTGGTGAGTTTGCAGAATAATGCCAGTGTGGCTGACACAGAGCAGGCAAGGGGAAGAATGGTAAGAGAGGAGATCAGAGGAGCTAAGAGGAACCCTATTGTAGTATCATAGATCACTGGAACAACTTGGCTTCTATTATGAGTGAGATAAGAAACCATGTGGAAGAGTGTAAGCCACCTGCATGGTGTGAGTAGTAATCCATCCTCAAGCATGGCTTCTGGTTGTGCACCTTCCAGTACTTGCTGAATACCACACAGTAAGGAGCTGTATGTGCAGGAGTATCTGGCTTTCAATTTCCTGCCACCAGGGTCACTGTTCCTAAAACAAATCATAGATAGCTGAGCACACAAGACTGTGAAGTATTGACCACTTCAATCTCTTTATTTTACCTGTGTGACTGAGTTCACTGATTTTTCTCAGGGTTTCCATTTAATGGAGTTTGATTTTTTAAAAGGGCCATGACTGGGTTTTTAATGTCTTTCCGGATGTCAACGATTCACCAAGGATTTTCTAATTATATTGCAGTTTCCTAAAATTGTGCTTCCATTTCACACTCCTATTCTGCAGAGGGACACACTCTAAACTTAACTTGTCTACTGTAGTGACAATATCTAATTAGAAAGAAACCTTAAAAAAAAAAACAGGTTTGTTTCTATATTTAAAACAATATCATATTTTACTCCCTATCATTCTCTTTATCATATTTTCCTTGTGTATTAGCCTACAAGGAACACAAATTAAAATTTTATTGCTGCATATTTTCCTTTTCTAAGTGCTTTTGAGTATAAATTATTTCATTGACATTAACTCTAAAATTGCATATAGGTAGAGACTGTGAAAATTATTAAAATGAAAAAGCAAGTAATTTTCATTCATATATCTTAGACTAAATGCCCTGAAAAGATTTGGATTTAATTGGGGAGAAAAAAACTAGTCCAATTTTATATGATACTCAGATTACCTTAGGTATCTATACCTTACAATTTTGTAACTATGAATTCATATCAGTCAGAATTACAACAGCTTTAATTAATCTCATTTTAATCAAAGTAAGTTTTTACCAGGATAATGATTTTTAAAAAGATTTTTTAAAAAAATAATGATTCTTAAATCTTTTTCAGATTAAAAAATATTTTTTTCAGATAGAAATAAGAACTCCAGTATTAATAAACTAATAAGAATACAAAGTATAGTTATTTGTATATGGAAACAAATAGAAGACACTAGAATTCTCTAACTTTTGGAGCATTCATAAGCTTTTTCATAAACTGAATTCCACTGATACAGTGTTTTTGTCTTTTTGATTATTAAGAAAGAATGCTAGTAAAAAATAATGCTTTCTATGAGTCATGAAAGTTTATTCTCAAAATCTGATATAAACATTTTTCTGAATTAAGAATAATATGGTGTTGCTGATAGTAGTTACCAGATGGATTTACTTTTTACCCTGGGCACTTGACAGGCAGGTTCCTGTTTTATAGGCAAGAATGGCAAATGATCTGCTTCAGTTCAGTTTAAGTAGTAACTGGGGGAGCTGTACTTGAACCCCACATCTGCCTCATCCTAAGCTTCCACATTTCTTCATCACAGAAAGGTGATGGAGTTTGATTTTTTTAAAAGGGCCATGTCTGGGTTTTTAGTGTCTTTCCTGATATCAGTGATGCACCAAGGATTCACCTTCCTACATCTTTTGATATTTCTATATTCACCTTTATCTGTCTCCTTTGTATGAAGAAATCAGTTGTATAGTGATAACAGAATTTCGACTGTAATCTTTCGTTTGATTAAAAAATTATAGCATTACTGCAGAAAATATGGACATATATTCATAGACTCCTGGAGAGTCAACAAAATAGACATGATTCTAAAATTCCAAAAAGGGGAATTGAAAAAAGAAACAACCATGGTAACACAGACATCGAATTAGGAAGTCTAACAGATTGGGGAGGCTTTGCTGGGACTAATCTGTAAGGAGTGGGACTTTGTCTAAAGAAAATATGCACCAATAATTGTTGGTTTCCTTTTTTTTTCTTGCTATAAATCTCATTGCCCAATTTATCAGTGACTTAAAGGAGATATGGAACACATGATTATAACATTTGAATGTGTATATTGTTGGAAAGGGTAGCTAGATATATTTTGTAGTAAAACTGATCTCAAGGGAATTGGCTTCAAAATATGTTCCATTCATTTGTTTTTATTAGGGCTATTTTATTAGTACTTTTTTTTCTTTTAACCAGTTTTAAATTGATTCCTTTTTTTTTTTCTTGGTCCAAGCAATCACTGTCTATAAAATAGTGGGTCTTATGGGTTATGGATACTGAGGAGAGTTTGTGCTAAGGTGAGTGCTGTGAAAGGTGTAAGCCTGATGATTCACAGACCTGTACCCCTGGAGCAAATAATAAAAAAAATAATAATAAAATTAAAAATAAAATAATGGGTTTGATGTGCTTGCTTTTACTAATACATACACTAGCAAACATGCTTAACATTCTTTTTTAAATTATATATACTACCTAAACTATTTTGTATGCTGCCATTGATATTCGTATCATACTCTGAGATAACAGTCTTTGTTTTAATTCAGGAGGTGACTAATCAGCTCTTCTCATCTTTTTGATATAGGTCACCAAAGAGACCCATCCTTGAATACTCAATAAAAAGACTCTTCTCAGGTAGGTGAGTGTGGAACTGCCCCAACCTAGTGTGGTCAAGAATTGGAATCACGTGATCCAGAATCAGATCAGCAGAGACCTTGGATAAGGTAGGCAATGACAATTAAATGTAACAGATGTAAATGTTCACATTTGAATAACTTCTCAAATAAAAAGTAATGAAGACTTGCCATGGTAACAGTATAAATAAAGAACTGATGGTGGTTTTGTTAATCATGAGATTATTTTGGACTAATAATATGATGTAGAGCATGTAAAGAAGGACACTGACCAACTAGCATGTGTCCCTAGCACAGGGATCTATACTTTATGGGATGTGCAAAATGACATTATGAACAATAATGGAGTTGCCTTAAATACTTAAGTTGTCACATGGAAGAGAGAAAACTCCAATGCTGTATTTTTCCCGTGGACAGGCGTAGAGATGGTGAGTTTTGGAGCAATGTGAGGAACAACTTTAAATTACTTACAATGTTCCAAAATAGAAAATGTTAGCTGTAGCCAAGAAGAGGAAAAACGCTTCTCTTTCAGAAAGGCAGGAGGAATTTTTGAATCAAGAGAGAAATTCACTTTGGTAATCTGTGAATTTCTAACTTTAAGAGTCTAAGAAGTTGGTAAAATTTTTGCCTTTAAATTCATATATCATAGTAGATTGTGCTAGGTATTTACAAGAACAAATCCCTGGAAGTTTCATAATACTCAGTTCAAGCCATCCTAATGATTTCCATATAAATCCCCCATTTTCAACCATTAAGTTTTTCTGAAAGTATGATGTTGGGAAGAAACACTCTCTATTCAATTTCTGTTCCACAGAGATTTTTATTCTTATAACTAAGCATTTTATGTGTCAAGCCATTCTTCATACTTAGTAAGGACTTTCTTGGGACGGTAAATTTAACTAAGCTGTTAACCTTTAAAAATGTAAATCTGAACAGAAGGAAAATGTCCAATCCACAGGCTGCTCTCCTAATATTTGGCTACAATATTGCTTGGTAGAGGTAAGAGTGTATACTTTTTAAACAGACTTTGAAATATCATGTGGATGCTCTTTATACTCAGTGAGGTATAATACATTAACACATCACTTCTAGCTCTGGAGTAGTGTCGGTAAAATAAGAAAATACAGTGTTGAAGTTAAAGGGTGAAATACAGTGTCAAAGTTAATGGGTAAAATACAGTGTTGAAGTTAATGGGTAGGCATATCTAATCAGTAATCTCTCCTCCCCAGAGAGTAATGATCGATCTTAACATTAACTATTCACGAACTTGCTGTTTTCAAATTTTTCGTGGTATGTAGAAACCTCTGATCCCTCCTTGTTTATTTGCGAGAGCTTGGAGAACACATTTTTGACAATAATGTTGAAGTTACTGCTACTTTCAAGAATCTCCAGAGTAGGACTTTGAGTAGGAATAAATACCTGAATATTCTATTATAAATCCTATGATTCTGTCCATAACATTGCTGGGTCACAATGCCAGAAAGATCCCCTTTTATATGATTAAAGTATATTTTAAAAGACAGTTTGTTTAATTCAAAACCAATTGCTCTAAACAAAGAAAAGTGGGTAAAACAAGAATAGATCTACATAGAAATAATTGTGGCTGTGTTCATGTTCAAGTCTGAGTCCCAGATGAAGGAGAACACATTTTCTTCTCCTTGTAAACGTGGTTGTACCAGATGTAAAAAAAATAATAATAACATATCGAAACATTTGTGTCTTTAGCTAATCAAGATTACTAAATAAGCTGTGCCTTATTTTTCCTGATGTTGTCATGTTTGTGAGAATGAGATTATAATTAAAAGCTTGTTTGAGTACTCTAGAAAAAGCATGGGGAAAAGTACCAGTAAATGACCCTCCACTCTCAACTTGGAAACTGACTAGATCACTGAGAATGGAGTCCTTATAATTTGAAGAATACTTTCGTGTTTTATCAGGATGGTATAGATAATTTATGACCCAGCATACCCATGGGACAATGGAGCCCCCAAACACCAGACAAATCCTAAAAGAAATTTATCTTTTATATATGTATTTATACATATTTATAATATATATTATTTAAATTCCATATATAATATTATACACATGTATATATATATTTAGAAATGATTGGAGAGTAAGACTTTCTCCAACTAGGCAAGAGCATTTTTAGTGCAACTGTGTTGGATGTATCCTTGGTGATACTAACACCGTTTGTTGAATCTTCCTCCTGGATCTGAAGCTTGGTGATACTGATTTGTCAAGGAGTTAAGTTTTGCTTAACACAGATATGTTTGTATGATTGATTGTGTCTTGGCTATTTAAGGTGATAATGACCATGCCCTTTCTAACTCTGTCCAGTCCCACATAATGGCCAGGGCTCGTTCTGAGTTGCTTATTTCTCCCATACCTGCTCTTGCTGGACTGAAGCTGCCATCCATCTATTTCTTTTTTTCTTCCCTGAACCCCACTAAACTGAGATAGGTTTTAGTTACTGAGAACCTTGTGACTTCTCTAATGTTCATCTTCCCATGTGGTACCAAATTCAGAGGACTTTGACGACAGTGCAGCAAACTGATATGAGCAAGAAGACAGAACAGGACAGGGAAATATTTACCGCACTGAATTTTAAGAAGCAATGGCTATTGACAACCTAACTTTGAGCTGAAGATAGAATGCAATAAACTATGTTTAGTTGGCTAGAATGATGTATAACAATATATATATAGCCACTGATCATAAATACTCATACTAGGCAGAGGGGCAGGACTGCATGGTGGAATGATGGAAACAGCCATGAAGCAGGTAGTAGTGGGCAAAGTAATGTTAGTGACAGCTACTGGGACCAGAGAAGAAGAAGAAGAAGATCACCAAAGATTCAGTTTTCTGTGGGGGTTACCAGTAATCTGTCAGCTAAGTGAAGAATGAAAATGTTATGACAAGAAGTAACCCCCAAAAGAAATAGGAGATGTGGAAACAGTAAGACTTACAGAGTTCAAAGTCATTGCAGAGTCCAGAGGAATTCTGGAAAAGCAGTTGCCCAGAAAAAAACCGACTCCCTTGGTTTTTTTAATAATCACATGGTCACCCTGCACCCAGACAGAATTCTTATTATTAAATTGATTCCGTTCTTAAATTTTATAGGCTAAACATTCTTCAATTCTTATATATCCTATACTTTGGAGCCCCATATGCCACTCAGCTTTCAGCAACCCCAAACACAGTACTCTTGTGAGTTCATTAGCCTGCACTAGCAGAAGTTACCTGATGTGATCAAATTAGTTCCATACATCTTCAATGATGGTTATTTGGAGTATTGTCCTAAATACCCCTTATTAGTGTGCCCTGTTGTTGAAGCTACTTTTATTTAAAATTCTAGTTTCTAAGAGGTCTCTCAATGTCCTTTAATTTTTCTTTTGGATAGATTGTACTTTATTTTGTCAAAAATGAGTGATACTTGATCAAGATAAATGGAAAGAGTGTTTTTCCCTGTTATTTTTCCAGTTGTAGGAATCAGATGTAGACTTGGCATCTGCCTACTAAGCTTTGCCAAAGAATGTAGTTAGAGCTTAAAGAAATTTTACTTTTGACACGAGAACTGAGAATATGTTGACAGTCCTTTAATGAAGATTTCTAGAGCTAATCAATGGCTTTTCTCTGTAACATATCCTTTTCAGGTAAATACTAAGATTAATGGGTTATATTTAGACAGTTAAAGTGCCAACAGAATTGCTTCTGTTCTGCTGATATGTTTTTTTTTTTTTTTTTGGTGCCAGATATATGAGGTGTACAATCCAGGCGATAAAAATTTAGGATGTCCCAAATTAAGCAAAAGCTAATTACACTCACTTCTCAATTAATTAAAAAAACACAGATAACTTAATAGGCTTAATTCTGTGCCCCTCACTTCTCCTTCATATTTCTGCTGCCAGGATTTGACTGTTCATTTCCAGCCATCTGACAGTCCATTAACACAGTCACCAAAAAGGCGGGAAAGGGAGGTGTTAATCCAATCAATTTCATAGCTCCCTAGCAGTGATGGTGAATGCTTTGGTAAAGGAAAAGTTTTACGCCAAGTTGTTAAAATGAAAATTTCTGAGTATTGAGGAACTTTATGTCTATCTACAGTACTCTATTTTCTAGGATTCTCAGATGCTCAACAAGTAACAACTTGTCAGCATCACTTGTGTGTATTCATGTGACACACCTTTGCTTTAGATGAGTAATATCTTGTAGATGGCTACCATCATGAAATATTCATATTTTTGTTTTTTAGAATCCAGCAATTTTGCTATTTGCTATTTTGCTTAGTGGTAAAATTAGTTGATGCTTTCTGAGATTTCTAGCAATCCAGCTAGTTACTAGAAGGTTAGGGTCATTTGAATGTTTCGTTGATTGTTATAAATGGCAAAATAGTGATATGCTGAGAGTCAAAAATCACAAAAATTAAATATATGCAAAACTGTAGCCACTAACATACCTCAGATAAAATTTCTCCTTTCTCCTTGCAGAATATAGGCATCATACCTCTGCTGTGAGAGAAAGCTTTATGAAATTCAACTCCAGTTTTAGGTTGTTTCATTTCTGAAATAATGGTTTTTAATTGTATGGCATATTGCAATTCTCAAAAATTACTGTCCTAAATCTTTGTATAATTCATATTGTTTAATCAGTAAGTCACTTCATGTGGAGGCTACAATCATCAATGTTTCTGTAGTAAAAGAAACATAACTACAGAATGGAAGAGAAGTATTTTATTTTCATTTCACAATATTACACAAGCAAACTTTATATTTTTAACATGTCTCTCTGTGCACTAAACTTCTACTGCAGGTTTTATTAATGAGGGTAATTTTTTGGAAAGACTTATTTTAGAGAGAATGTGAATGAGCAAGTGAGGGGAGGGGCAGAGGGAGAGAGAGAACCCTGAAGTAGACTCTCCTGCTGAACATGGAACTGCACTCAGGGGTCTATTCTAGAACCCTGAGATAATGACCTGAGTCAAAATCCGGAGTAGGCTGCCTAACTGACTGAGCCACCCAGGTGCCCCGAGGATAATTGTTTTTTTTAAAAATATCCTTCTGGGGCACCTGGGTGGCTCAGTCGTTTTAGGTGTCTGCCTTCCACTCGGATCATGATCCCAGGATCCTGGGATTGACTCCTGCATCAGGCTCTTTGCTCAGCAGGGAGTCTGCTTCTCCCTCTGCCCCTCCCCCTACTCATGCTCTCTCTCTCTCTCTCTCTCTCTCTCTCTCTCTCTCTCTCTCTCAAATAAGTAAATAAAATCTTAAAAAAATTATAAAAATAAAAGTAGCCTTCAGCAAGCTATAACTCAAATCCAGGTTGTTTCTGAACATTTTTTAAAATGTGCAACAGTAAATAAAACCTTATCATAGGCTGTATGGGTTTAACTCTGTGTCCCTCACTTCTCCTTCATATTCCTGCTGCCAGGATTTGAGTCCACATTTCCAGCCAGCTGACAGTCCATTAGCACTATCACCAGTGCATCTTTGAATACATAAGGACCTCCAGCACTCTTTGTGTCACTTCTTGAAGCTGTGCTCGTTGAGCACAAGAGAAGTTCTAAGACTTCATTGTCTCTAGCCTTTTTTTTTTCTTGGCTATTGTCTCATCTTTTGTCTGTTAAGAGAGTCTTTCATCAATCATTATCCATAATAAAATATAGATGAAAGCAAAATCCAGCAAGTATGTATTGCCACATCTCCAATATATTAAAAACACATATTTTCTCCACAACAAAAAAGAATGTTTTCAAAGAATAAAATTAAAAAAAAATTCAATACTCTTCTCCAAATTAAGGTTTTCTATATAAAAGTAAATAAGGTGCCTCTGGCTAGTACTGTAGTCACCAGTTCCTTGCTTTGATATGCTATGCAAATTTAGAATATATCTGTCCTATAAACTAGGCAATAGATAAACCTTTTTTTAAAAAATGTATCAATAACATTACTGTCCTGTTTGCAAAAAACCTGATTTTTACAACACATTTCAAAAATAAAAGTAGGCTTTTGTGCATCTGGGAAATCCACATTACTTCTGTAAAAAAAAAAAAAAGTTGACTGTCTACCAATTTTTCTTTGTAAAGAGCATTGAAGTGGCAAAATCCAGCTTGTATCTTTTCATAAAGTTTGGTCATTGCAGTAATAAAAGGAACTTGTAGAATAGTAATGAAGTTGCCACAAGTACAGGAAAATATAATTTTTGAAACATCTCTTCCAAAAATATTTAGGAGGTATACCATCATTATGATTGTTGCACTTAGGCTCTAAATCAATTTAAAATTCAAAATAAATATAGAATGAGATTTAATGCGTCAGTTCCTTTCCCGGTTACCACCAAAGGCTTCTATGACAAAAACTCTGTGATTTTTTTTATTTACCACAGAAACATTGCTGACTGACTGTAGTCTCAGTATTAATTGACTCACTGATTAAACAAGTCCTATATGAAATGAGCTTTGAAGGTTTCTGCTAACATGTTGTAAGACAGCATGGCTTATCCCGAAAGTTTTAGGAAAAAAAAAAAACACCTTTTTTATAAGGAGCGTGTTCATATTTCTTTCATGAGTCTTACTCTATTTGATGCTTTATCTCTAGAGAAAGTCTTGTTTTCCCCTGTAACAGCCAATTGGATAGATGCTTATAACAGGTCTTCTCAAAAAATACCAAAACCCAAATAGACTCAAGTTTCTGCTTTGATAAAATCATGCTCTTCGTGGATCTCAATATCATGATGACCTGTCCATATTTCTTATGACCACCATGATGTTGTTGAAATCCCATACTCCATAGACAGTTTAAGGTTGAAATTTGAAAATTGTCTGTCATAAGTTCTGTGGTCATTGAATTTCATCCATTTCCTTTGAGCAAACAAATCCATGAAAAAAATTTCTTCAGTTGTATTTAAACTTCCTTGATACCCCTATATGAAGTTTAAAGAGGACTGTAGTGAGCAAAGCATAATGTTCAAGATCGCTCATAAAGAGCGATGATAAGGCCAGGAGAAAACGGTTAAAGAAATTGATTCTTCTGCTTTTATCTCAGAAGTCAAGTTCCTTTGCCCATCTACACATAAACAGTATCCTCAAGAAATATTCCCATTTTCTTTCTCTTTGACTCAAACAATAGTTATGGCAATAGTAGGCTTCAGATTGAGAATTCAAGGATTTATGGATCTTACTTATTTTTGTCTTTCTAGATTTACCACCAGTGTTGTGGTGGATATCCGGAAATCATGGGCAAATAAGAACATTTTCCTAGGAATAACCATTGTTGCTAACTTGCTGGTGCTACTCTTCTACTTAGCAAGAGAAAAATTAAAAACCTGCAAAATTCACTAATAGAGTTATCATTATGAACATACATCTGTATAGTTATTAACCTCATATTTATGCACTCAGCAAGGATTTCTCTGTATCTCTGTATTAGCATATTTGGGGGGGGGGGAATTGACTCTGACATGGGCATTTGAGAGTCCTACTTTAAACCAGAGTTTAGTAAACTTTGTCTATAGAAAGCTAAATGATACCTGCTGAGCTTGTGGTCCTATGGTCTCTATTAACTACTCAACTCTGTCGTTGCAGTGTAAAAGCAGCCAGAGATAACAGATAAGTGAATGTGTGTGGCTGTGTTCCAGTAAAACTTTCTCTACAGAAACAGATGGTCAGTCAGATTTGGCCAGCAGGCAGCGGTACACCAGCGCCTTAAGAGTTCCACATTAGATGCTAGATATATTCAGCATAGTTGTTGGCCTTTGCTAGGAACTAAATTATATGTCAAAAGCATTTTGTCTTAAGGTGGCATATTCACACTCATAATTAATTTGTAGAATAATAGGAATGATTGGTAGTAGAGTCGTGATACAATTTCTAAGATTTTTATGATTTGGAAATGTCTGAGGCCAAAATAAAGTTCGTGATTACTTCAGCACCTTAGATGGAAGTGTTCAATATACCGTGTTGGTTATTATTAGCAGTTATTATTTTTGCAGAGGGGTCATGGTTTCTAAAACAAATATCAGTCCCTTGCATAATTTGAAATTAGAGTATATTGTTAATCTACTCACCTTGAAATTTGAGGGCTTGACAATTTGTAATGGTAGCTCAAAATAATATACCATAGAACATAGGCGAGATAAGAATGATTTCTAAGTTTCTCTCTTGGTCTAACATTTAGTGGTTCTATGCAAATGAGTGTATCAAGGTTCTTATCAAATGTGACTGAACTTGGAAAGTCTATGTGGGAAGAGCAATGACTATTCTTCTAGAAACTAATTATCTCTTACACATCATGTTTATTTTGATGTTTGCCTAGGGTTTTAATTCTGAATAAATTTTATGAGATTTTTAAGATTGTCTTTTATTTTTCTATATTTTTGGTTTCATTTTAAATGATTTTGGAACATCTGTTTATATATAACTCTTTAGGAAGCATTTAAAAATTAGTTTAATTTATAGTTTTCCTTGTTCACCTGGCTGCCAAAATTTATTTTTGTTGTGTATTTAATTCCTTCACTACTTCAGATGAATTTGGTTTTATTTTTTCATTTTGTATTTGGAAATTATGTAACATAAAAGTAGAGAATAGGCAATCATGCTGTACCAATCATACTCAGAAATGATCGATAATTTTTTTTTCTTTGCAACTTTATAGATTTCTCTCTTAGCTTTGGAGGAGTTAAAGAGCCTTAAAGCACATCTTTGGTATCATGTGTCTTACCCTTTATATAAAAGCCTCATTATAATGTCTAACTGATAGAGATTTTTTATTTTATTTTTTATTTTTTTTAAAGACCCCACTTATTTATTTGACACAGAGAGATCACAAGTAGGGCAGAGAGGCAGGCAGAGAGAGAGAGGAGGAAGCAGGCTCCCTACTGAGCAGAGAGCCCGATGCGGGGCTCGATCCCAGGACCCTGAGATCATGACCTGAGCCGAAGGCGGAGGCTTTAACCCACTGAGCCACCCAGGCGCCCTGATACAGCGATTTTTTAAATAGCGATTTTGCCATTATCACACATCACAACAATAAAAACTCCTTACTATCACCTAATGTACAGGCTACATTCACATTTCCCAGGCTGCTTTAAAAACAAATCTTTATTCTTTTCACAGTGGTTTGTTAAGTCAGAATGCAAACAAGGTTTTAATATAACTAATTGTTCATCAAGCGTTTTTGGAAATTGAGAAAAGATCAAAATAGTCCCTTCACATTCCTTCCCTTAACATGGTGATGATGTTACTGAAAACACCCACATACAAAAATTTACAATTGAGTAACTGTAAATCTTGATGAGAAATAAGGATAGAGATTCAAAGAGCAGGAGCAAATAAATACTCTTAACAGCGGCACCTTCATGGCCCATTGGATAAGTACCTGCCTTTCCCTCGGTTCCTGATCCCCAGGTCCTGGGATTGAGCCCCGAGGCCGGCTCCCTGCTCAGCAGGAGCCTGCTTCTCCCTCTCTGCTCCTCCCCCTGCTTATGTGTTCCTGCTCTCTCTTGTTCTCTTAAATAAATTAAATAAATAAATGAAATCTGGAAAGAAAACCTCTTAACAATTTGCTGGTTTCTTATCACCAAATGCGTAAGTACCAGGTCCTTTGATTCATGTGCAAGGCGTCAGTATCTGTCCTGAGCCTAAGGGTTCCAGGTAATTTCATGCTTCCTATGTTACCTCTGGAATTTCTGTATTTCCTCAAGTGAAACTTGGCTCCAGATATTTCTCTGGTTCTACTGCCTTGCCCTTCCCTCCATTTGATGTTCTTTTATGTCTGAAAGAAATGACACCTAACTTAAAACTACAGTGCTCCCTCCATGGCCGTAGTTTCGTACAGGAGTCAAGAATTCATGAACTGACAGTGGTATGTGTACTCTTCTAGCATCTCTAAGAAGTTCCTATCTGGTGTTAAAAAATCTTGTTGCTTTAAAAAAATAATAAGTGGAAAAGAAGGAAAAAGAGAGATGGGAATAGAATAGAGAGGTTAATCGTAGAAAGATAGTGGTTTTGTGCAGTGAACCCCATGGGAATGATGAAGGAATAAGAGGAAAAGTCAACTTAGAATTTTATGCCATCTCTGAAGAAGAGGGAAATGGCAAAAATGTGTAACGGGAATTAGTGGATTGGCAGAGAGACCGGAAGATGAGAATACAGGAGTTACTAAATCTTGGGGCATAAGAACAGAAAGTCACAGACAGCCAAAGAGGTGGGGAGGAGGGTCAATGAGTGACCTGTCACAAAGAAAAGCATTGTCACAGTGTGTTAGCATCTCATTCTAACTACTGGGAGGCAAGCGATTGCAAATTGTCCTGTGAGCAAATGATACAGAATGAAAATGCTTAGAGTGCCGTTAGTATAAATGTAAATGAGTGAAGTTCCTCATTGTTGGCTTTTTTGAGTTAGACTTGTACATCGTACTGAGGCAGAAGTCCCTCCTGAATTATGAGAGATTCCTTCCAAGTCCTGGGTTTGTGGATAGATTCTTAGCCTCTCCCAGGCAGCTGCCCAGTTTACTCCCAATCCAGAAGCTTCTCACTAAGGCTAGCTCAGTCTGTGGCAAGTAGCAGAGGAGAGTCATTTGTGATTAGGAGATATTTCTGGCAGAAGAACAGAGGTCGTTTGGTGTGGAGGGCTGCAGAACAGTGGAGGCAGATAAACCAGGAGGGGGACAGAGTTCAGACCTGAGGTGACCAGAGCTGAACCTGGGGTGGACTTGAGCCATTTTACTTCCCCCTTAGCCCCTCTGCATTGCTGCATATCTGATCCAGCCGTATACAGCAATATAAATTCTGCTGAGCACAGAGATTGTTAAAAATAGAAAGGTAAAAATTGAACTCTTTTTTTTTGTTTTCTTTTGACTTAAACTTGAGATAAGATTCAGCTGTTTCCCTTCACACTCAGTGGCTTTAGTCATTTAGTCCTCACCTCCAAGAGCCAAGGTCAAGGTGAGTCTTGATGAAACATTACTGACTTCTTAGCTTCAAGTTTGCTTTTGCTTTTGCACATTTGTTCTAATTCTTTAGCATAGTCATTGCTTAAGTATTCTGTTTAAACAGAATCCTTTAAGTGCAATGTATTTTTTTTTAATTTTAGACTTTATTTTTTTACTTTTTATTTTTAAGACTTTATTTCTAAGAGAAGTTTTAAAGGTTCACAGCAAAACCGAGCAGAAGGTACGGAGTTCTTATATAGTTACTGTCCCCATCCAGGCAGGGTTTCCACCACTCTCAACATCCTTTGCCGGAGTGGTACATCTGTTATGATTGATGAGCCTACATTAACACATCACCCAAAGTACCTGGTTGCTCTTCTAGTTCACTCTTGGTGTTGTACATTCTGTGGGTTTTGAAAGAATGAATCCACCATTGGAGTATCATACAGTATATTTTCAATACCCTAAAAGTCTTCAGTGTTCTGCCTATCCATCCCTCTCTCCCCACGACTCTGTAGCAACTACTGATCATTTTACCTTTTTTTTTTTTTTTTTTAAAGAGGGAGAAGGTGGATGGACGGGTAGAGAAAAAGAAAGAATCTTAAGCAGATTCCATGCCCGGTGTGGAGCCTGACACGGGTCTTCATCTTACAACTCTAATTAAGTCGAGTCAGGTGCTTAACCGACTGAACCACCCAGGTGCCCCCATTTTTTATAGTTTTGCCTTTTCTAGAATATCATATAGCAGGAATTGATGAGGTACAGGACATACTACTCCAAAATATGGCACCTTGGCTTACTGAATATTTCAAGCTGGAGGAATTTGAGAAACGGCAGGTGCAAGAAGTACTTTTTGACTTGCCCCCTGAAGCAGGTTATAAGACCCTCATGGGAGAGATGGCCTCCCTATACCCAGAAGAAGGGAAAATTCTTCTCTCTGAAGATGGAGGAACACGGAGAGGAATCTGAATGGGCCTTACCTTCTCCGAGTTTACTACAGTTAGCTCATGTCCTTTGTCTTCTAACATTTCTCACAACTTTCTACTTTACATCAAACCTAACATAAAAATGCTCAGGTTTACTGCTTCAGGTCTTCATTTACTTATGAAAGTTCCTGTGTCACATAATATTTATATTAAATAAATTTGTATGCTTTTCTCTTGTTAATCTGTCTTTTGTTGCAGGGGCCCCAACCAATGATTTATAAGAGTAGAAGGAAAAGTTATTTTTCCTTCCCTATAGAATTACACAGTATGTAGACTTACTTTATGATCAAACTGGCATCTTTCAGTTAGTAACATGCATTTGAATTTCCTCCATGTATTTTCATGGCTTCCTGGCTCATTTCTTTTTAGCACTGAATAATATTCGGTTATCTAGATATACCAGTTTACTTCTTCACCTGAAGGACATTTTTGTCGCTTCCAATTTGGGGTAATTATAAACAAGGCAGCTCTAAATATCCTTGTGCAGGTTTTTGTGTAGACATCAGTTTATCAACTCATTTGGGTAAAAACCAAGGAATATAATTACTGGATGATATGGTAAGATATATTTAGTTTTTTAGGAAACTGTCAAATTGTCTTCCAAAGTAGTTGTACTTTCTACAGTTCCACCGGAAATGAGTGAAGTTCCTATTGTTCCATGTCATCAGAGTTCTGGATTTTGGCCTTGTAACGGGTGGTGTCTAGTGGTATCTCATTGCTGCTTTAATTTGCGTTTTCCTGATGACCTATAATGTGAAGCTTCTTTTCATATGCTCATTTGCCATCTGTATATCTCTTTTGGTGAGGTGTCTGTTAAGGTAGTTGGCACATTTTTAAAAATTGGGTTGTTTTCTTATTGTTGAGTGTTTTTTAAGATTTATTTATTTGAGATAGAGAGCATGTGTGAACAAGCAGTGTAGGGGCAGAAAGAGAGAGAGAGAGAGAGGGTGGAAGCAGACTTCCCACTGAGCAGGGAGCCTGATGTGATCCAAGACCCTGATAGCATGACCTGAGCTGAAACTAAGAGGAGGAGGATTAATGGACTGAGATACCCAGGTGCCCCTTATTGTTGTGTTTTAAGAGTCCTTTGTATATTTTGGATAACAGCCTTTATCAGATACGTATTTTGCATTCTTTTCTTTCTTATCTTTCATTCTCTTGGCAGTGTCTTATGGAGCAAAAATAAATTTAATTTTAATTATGTTTAGCTTTAGTTTGTGAAGAGAGTGAAGTCAGTGTCTAAATTTTTTGCATGTGAATGTCCAGTTATTCCAATTTTTTGAAAAGACTATCGTTGTTCCGTTATATTTTCTCCTTTGTCAAAGATAATTTGACTAGATTTATGTGGGTTTTTTTCTGGGCTTTCTTTCCTGATCCATTGATCTGTTAGTCTAGTCTTTAACCAATATCACAGTGTCTTGATTATGGACTGTAGCTTTATGGTAAGTTTTAAAGTCCGGTAGGGTCAGTCCTCCATCTTTGTTCTTTTGCTTTAATATTGTGTTAGCTGTTCTGGCTCTTTTGCCTCTCAACTTTAGAATCAGTTTATCAATATCCACCAAATGATTTGCTGGGATTTTTACATGGGAATGTTCGAATTTATAAATCAAGTAGGAAAGAATTTAATTTAACATGGAATGTATCTCCATTTATTTAGTTTTACACTGATTTTGTTCATAAGAGTTTTGTAGTTTACCTCATATAGTTTTTGTATGTATTTTGTCTATACAAAATACTCCATTTTTGGGGTGTTAATACAAATGGTATTGTTTTTCATTTCAAATTCCATTTGTTCACCGTTGATATTTGGGAAAGTGATTCACTTTTATGTATTAACCTTGTATCCTACAGACTTATTATAATCACTTATTAGTTTCAGGAGGGTTTTTTTTTTTTAAAGATTTTATTTATTTGTTTGTTTGTTTGTTTATTTGTCAGAGAGAAAGCACAAGCAGGCAGAGCGGCAGGCAGAGGCAGAGGGAGAAGCAGGCTCCCCGCCGAGCAAGGAGCCTGATGTGGGACTCGATCCCAGAATCCTGGGATCATGACCCGAGCTGAAGGCAGCTGCCCAACCAACTGAGCCACCCAGGCGTCCCTCAGGAGGATTTTTTTGTTTTGTTTTTTTCTTTTGGATTTTCTACAAAGACAATCATGTCATCTTCAAACAAAGACAGTTTTATTTTTTCCTTTACAATCTGAATACTTTTCCTTCCTTCCCCTTCCTTCCTTCCTACCTTCCTTCCTTCCATTTTTTAATTTTTTATTTTTTCTAATTGTATTAGCTAGGACTTCTAGCACGATGCTGAAAATTAGTGGTGACAGGACATCCTTCCCTTGCTACAGATCTTAGTAAGAAAACTTCAAGTTTCTTACCACTAAGAATGATGTAGCTGTAGGGTCTTTCTGGAGTCTTTATCAAGTTAAGGAAGTTTCCCCCTATTCCTAGTTTGCTGAGAGGTTTATGAATAGTTCTTTTATTTTGTAATACACTTTTCTTGAATTCATTGATATGACCATCTGGTTTTTCTTTTTAGCCTGATGAAGTATATTAATTGATTTTCAGACATTGAACCAGCTTGCATACCTAGTAAAAATAACATTTGATCATGGTGTAGAATTCTTTTTATATGTTGTTGGATTTGATTTGCTAATATTTTGTTGAGGATTTTTGAATTTATGTTCATAAGAGATAATGGTCTGTAATTTTTTTGTAATGTGTTTCTCATTTTGGTATTAAGGTAATCCTGGCCTTGCAGAATGAGTTAAGAAGTATTCTTTCTGCTTCTGTCTTCTGGAGGAGATTGTAAAGGATCTGTATAATTTCTAACTTTAATGTTTGATAGAATTTACCTCTGAAACCATCTGGACTCGGTGTTTCCTTTTTTGAAGATTATTAATTTTTGATTCAATGTCTTTAATAGGTTTAGCCTATTCAGATCATCTGTTTCTTCACATATGAGGTTTGGCAGATTGTGTTTTACAAAGAATTGGTCATTTAATGTAGGTTATCAAGTATGTGGTATAGAGTTATTCGTAGAAATTCTTTATTATTATTTTAATGTCCATGGGATCTGTAGTAATTTCTCCTCTTTCATTTCTGATATCAGTAATTTATATCTTCTCTCTCTTTTTAGTTAATCTGGCTAATGGCTTATCAATTCTTAATCTTGATCTTTTCAGAGAACTAGATTCTGGGTGTGTTCATTTTCTCTATAGATTTCCAATGTTCAATTTCATGGATTTCTGCTCTAATTTTTTTTACTACTTTCTCCCCCCCCTTCTCTGGATTTAATATTCTCTCAGTCTCTCTCTCTTTTTTCCCCTAATTTCCTAAGCTGGAAACTTATTTATTGATTTTAAACTGATCTTTCTTTCTTTCTTCCTCTCTCTCTCTCTCCCCCTCCTTCCTTCTCTTTCTTTTCTTTTCTTCCTTTCTTGTCTTCCTTTCTTTTCTTCCTTCCTTCCTTTCTTTCTCTTTCTTTCTTTTTTCTTTTCTTTTCTTTTCTTTTCTTTCTTTCTTTCTTTCTTCCTTTCCTTTCCTTTCCTTTTCTTTCTTTCTTTCCCTCTCTCTCTCTCTCTCTCTCATACACATTTACTGCTGTAAATAAGTATTCCAGAATACAAATATTGCAAAAGGGTTGGGATCCTCCTACCTCCTCTGTATTCAATTCTGTTCAGGTACTGGGTTGCTGTTTGGAAGTCGTTTAATTACTCTAGACTTCTTATCTATAGAATAAAGGGGTTAGATGGGTGGTTCTTTAACTCTAATAGTGTATGATTTTCTTTTTGATCTCTTGTAATGAAAGGAAGCCAGTGCCATTGATGGGCTGTCTTAAACTTCCTGGCCCCATATTCCAACTGAGCAAAAATTATAAAACAAAAAAAATATATATAAACAAAACCAAAAACCTCTTCTAGTCAGGACTGCTACATAATTTGTGGAGCCAAATGAAATTTTAAAATATGGGGTCCCTTGTTCAAAAAGCAGGTAGAAGGGCCATCAAAAATATTAAAATACGAGGCATTTTCCTATTTTCAGATCTTCAGATTTGTCATGGTGTTTTCATTTTCTGTTTAAAGCCATTGTGAGTAAAGAAAAATTTAAATTTAAGATTATTAGCACGAATTTTAGCATTCATCTTTATATTATGCAAGACCAGTTTTAAATGAAATAGAAGAGCATTTAACTCTTATGCCTAGTCATTGAAATTATGCAGTTCCTATTTTGTAGCTAGTACATGTGATGTGGTTTTGAAATATAGGTGAGATGCGGTGGGCTGGAGTCCAGAGCCAATGACCAAGAAGGAATTCTTGAAACATCTTTGGTGCCAGGTGGTGGTTTTATTAAAGCATGGGAACAGGACCTGTGGGCAAAAAGAGCTGCTGCACGGGTTGTGAGGGGTGGTAAGGAAAAGGGAGGTTTCAAAAGGATTTCATATGTTCAAGAAGACTCACGGGATAGAGCTCTTGCCATTGTCAGGTTAAGGTGGTTTTCCCCTGGAGCAAGGCATTAGCATTAGGATAGCTGAGAGCTTCCTGGACGAATACACTCTGTCTGCTTTAAGTGTCTGTCAATGGGCGGCAGGTTATAAGGACATTTAACAGTATCTGTATTTAACTCTATTTCCTTCGGAAGCTAGGTTACTGATAGAAATGCTTTGTTCTTGTGGACTACTAAGAAATTTGTAAACTGAGGAAGACTCAACGTCTTGCAGGACTGTGATCTCTGTAAGTTAACTCTTTGTTTTTCCCTTCCTTAGCTTTAGGGCAGCCAGGAGTGCATGAGGATTATCACATATATCCCATCTGGGAGAGTGGGGGGTAGGGTGTCAACTTCTGCTTCGTCCTCTGCTTGCCTTCAGTTCCTTCATCACGTGCGTCTGTATTTCATTCTTACCAGGGTCGTGGAAACTCAGCATAAACCAAACTCAACTGCTTCTGACATGGTTTTGGAATATAGGTGAGGTTTGATGGGGTGGGGTCTGGAGCTGAAGGACAAGAAAGAATTATTGAAATGTCCTTGGTGCAAAAAGGTGGTTTTATTAAAACAGGAGCTGTGGGTAGGAAGAGCTGCTGCGCTGAGATTGTGGGGGGTGGGTGAATATATCCTATGGGGTTAGAGGGAAAGGTAAGGAAAACAGGAGGTTTTCAAAAGAACTTTCACATGCTGGAGGACTTGCCATTGTCAAGGTTGTTTTTTCCTTTTGTAAACCATTAACATTAAGATAGTTGGGAGCTTCCTGGAGGAATGTCACACATATCCCACCCAGGAATGGGGGGATAGAGGTAGGTTGCTGGGTGTCAGCTTGTGATTTGTCCTCAGCTAGCCTTCTGCTCCCTCATCACTTCTGTTCCACTTCTTGCTATGCATACATATTCCAACACCACTTTCCATCTTTGGCTTACTCATTACTAAGGAAAAACTGAAAGGTGAAAGGGACTGTGGGTTACCCTTTCTTTTCCTGTCTTTTTATATTAGTTTCAGCATAAGTAGTTAGCTCATACAGGGAAGCAAAATAAGTAAGAAAAGATATGAGAGGGTTGTGTGGCTGTTTGTATTTCTTAAAACACTATTGTCTTTTTTCTGTATTTAAAGAAAGTTCTAGGTTGAATGGAAATTATGGACATTTTGAGTGTCACTTCCCTTCCTTATTCAGCCATAGACATATATACTTGTCTTGTACTTGCTTTGAGTCTCCTTGAACTTTCATAAGTGATGATTGCACCAGAATTCTGTGCTCACAGGCTATTATGAAAAGTAATTATGGCTGCCAATGTACACATAAGAATATGTTATTTGGAAACCTCATTCCATCCTAATTATTCTAGGGCATCATTTTTAATACTGCTTTTCATTGAATGTATATACCATAATTTATTGTTTAATATTTAGAATATATCTAATTTTTTACCATTATCGCTAATGGGTAGAATAAGTTTGCAGCGGAAGTCTTTGTACTTTTCAATGGAAATTTTCCCAGTAAATTCCTACAATTTAAATGGTAAATTACACGAAGGATTTTGGTAAATATATTACCAAATAGCTTTTCAAAAAGTAACACTCTTAACAGTAGTATGTAACTATCTGTTCCCTATAGACCATCAATACTGGTGACCATCAAAACTGGAGAAGTATTGAAACTCATTGTTTTAAAAACTATTGCTTTGAGTATTGAGGTTAAAGATTTTCATGTGTTGATTTGCCATGTAAATTTATTTTTCTCCATTTTTGGATGAATTTTCTCTTTATGCCTTTAACTATTTTACTACTTTGGTGTTCATCTTTTTATTGATTTGAACAGCAAATTGTATACTGAGAATAATGATACTTTGACAAATATGTTGCAAGTAATTTATTTGGTTTGTCTCTGACTCTCAATTTTATTTATTGGTCAATCTTGACTTCAAAAATTGGCCTTTATGTAGTCAAATTTCTCAGATTTTCAATGACTCCTGCCACAGATTCTTTGGCTCTGTGTTCGTATTTATTTTACAGCTAGGATTTCAGCACTTCTGACCACTTGTACATGCTGGCTTTGGTGCTTCATTCATTTCATGCACTTGTGTCTGTGCATTCCTGGCTGGAGTTTGTTGTTTGGAATTTCCTGATGTGCAAATATTCTGTTTGAGTTTCCCCAGTAGCTTTGTATAGATTTTTGGCTTACACAGGATTAATTAGTTACAGTTCTTAAATTCTGCTCTTAATGCTATTGAGAGAGTCTGACTTAAAGGACTACCTTCAGACAATTCTAGGTACTGCCGTTGTTACATTTAACAACTAATTGTATTTGGCTCTAGAATCTGTTTCTTGCTCCTGGATTATTGTACATTCTTTTCTCAAATACCAACATAGATGAGTTAACTCATTTTGTTTTTTATTATTTTTTTAACTTTAAGATTATTTGAGACAGAGAGAAGGAAAGAGTGGGGCAGGAGGGGCAGAGAGAGAAGGAGAGAAGGCTTAAGAAGACTTCATACTGAGCAGGGAGCCCAACGCAGGGCTCAGTCTCACAACCCTGAGATCACAACCTGAGCCAAAACCAAGAGTTGGATGCTTAACAGACTGTACCACCCAGGCACCCCAAGTCAACTCATTTTGTTTGGCCCTAATAAAAACAAAGCTGAAGCTACTGGTTCTAATCCCCTACATTTACCAACTATTTAGTATTAGCCAGACACAGGTCCCAGGAAAAAAAAGGGGGGAGGGGGTTGAAAATACTGAATGTTTAAAAAAATTAAACAGAATAAATAATTCAAAACTGTCTTGTTTATGGTGCAGAAGTAATATATTGTCATAAATATATTAACAGGATTAGATTAATCTAGCAAAAAATTCTATAATGCCAGCACCCCCCCATTTTGTATTTCATATGGGTTTTAATGCATATGGATACCCCACAGAAAGGGTTCACTGTTGGTGGCCAATGTTTCTTTCCATTTGCATATGATGGCATGTTATAGAAATATGTTTCAGGAACATTCAGGTTGCCAGTAAACAAAAGGGCCAAACCTGCATTTTGAAGCATTTTCTTTTTATAGTCACTAACATATTGTATGTTTATAGAAATAACATTTCTCAAATCCAATTTTAAGTACAGTATGAAAAAATGTGCCTATGTATTCTAAGAGATAGCTACATGTTTGAAGGGCAAAATACTCCACAGCAAAACTTTTAAAGACAAAGGGAAAAGTTATAAATCCTATATGTCACATTAGAGAATAACTATGGAATAAACACCAAGAGGTTACAGACTAAAATATTTTTACTTCAACAAAATGATTCAATCCTATAAATACCAATTAATTGTCCTTCTTTATCTTTCTAATAAAATTCTTTGGAAATTTGATATTGCACATCTTAGAATAAATCACAGGTAATTCTTTTGGTATTCATTGACAAAACAATATACCTGTTTTCAGAAACCCACTTGGAAATGTCACTTTTAGTCTGTGTCTCCATACAGAAACAGAAAAGTTTTTTCCTAATCACTCAAAAAAGAAGAAAGAAAAATTTAGAAATAGCAGACACTAAATTTAATACTTTAATGAAAATTAATAGGACATATTTGGCTAATCAGCACTAAAGAAAAAATATATTGTCTTGGTTTGTTTACCTAAGAAAAAGTAATTTAACATGTAGCAAGATGACAAAGTGTAGATCTAGAATAAAAAATATTTTAGCAAAAGATATCTTAGAGATCACTTATTAAATATTCATATGGTTTTATTTAAAATGGATTTTAATGTATAAAAATTAAATATGTAATAAGTTATAAATGATAGAAGTCAGCATTAATGTCAAAAAATAAGGTATCTGTATAATAAACTGAAATATAATAATGAACAAACACAAATATGTGTGCTTTATGTGGTAGATTTATTCCTAGTTCACTTAATATATAATAAACATTTGTTAGGTACTGTCCTAGAAAGAGTGTAAACCATGGTTTTTGAAGCAGCCTTTTAATCCCACCTTTAATCACCTTCTCAGTGGTTGTAACAGATGGACTGTGCGGTGCCTGCCTCACCCCTGCATCCTGCTCTGACAGGTGTCCCCCACCATAAGAACTGCACCCATGTGCTGCTTAGGCTCCAACCATTTCTGACTGGAGCAGGAGTAAATAAATGCCTCATTAACTGGGGCCTTTTCAAAAGACTGTTGTTCCACCAAGCCTGAAATCAAGGGGACATAGAGATTGGATTACTTAACCATAGGTACTGAACCTGAGGATAGGGCAGGAATAGCCAGGTTTGGGTGCAATATAGATGGAGCAAAAGAATCAGGCAGACCAATCAGAGGAACAGGTTGAAGACAACATGTCACCCAAAAGAAAGAGAAGTGAAAAAGGGTAGTTGTTTTGGTTCATGACAGTGTTTTCACTTGTTTCCAATCCCTGTGATATCTGACTACAGTCACTGATCCTCAATTCGAAAAGATGCTCTTTGATTCTATCCTTTCCCTTAAATCACTACTTTCAGCCATTTACTATTGGATGGTTTTGCTAAATGAAGTTAAACAATGTTTCTGATACTTGCACACAAGCAATATTCAACCAGGATACTAGTGTTTATTTCAAGTTTTCATTTCCTTTGACATGGGGTGTTGGGGCAAACAAGTCAGCAACTTGAAAAAAACAATTTGGATTTTTAGCTTAGACTATAAGCAAAAATACATATATATGAATATGTTATGCAGAAGGATAAGAGTTAAATTTTTAGCAAAATTTTGTAGATAGCATGAATTTTTAAGTTTAGAAGTATTACAAACAGGTTTTTTTTTTTTTTAAGATTATTTATTTATTTATTTGACAGAGAGAGAGAGAGAGAGATTACAAGTAGGCAGAGAGGCAGGCAGAGAGAGAGGAGGAAGCAGGCTCCCCGCTGAGCAGGGAGCCTGATGTGGGCCTCGATCCCAGGACCCTGAGATCATGACCTGAGCCGAAAGCAGAGGCTTTAACCCACTGAGCCACCCAGGTGCCCATACAAACAGTTTTAAAATTAATAGATTTACTGCATGATGGAAGAGCTCTGCATGTAAAAGACAAAATAAACCATATTAGAAGGCAATCAATCGATTATATATGCATACTATATAGTCAATGTTACTATCTTTCTTATATAAATATCTTAGAAAATCTATACAAAGAATATTAGGAACCTCACAAATAAATGGACCAAGGCCCAAGCTCACAGAGATGATTGAACAAAATAATAGATATTAATGTGAAAACATCCAGTCTCCATCAAGTAAACAAATGAATATTAACACACAAAAAAGAACACACTTTCTGCTACTAAATTGGAAGTTTATTTTTAAATTTTCACTCTTGCCCAAGACAGGATAAAAGTGGAAATCTCGTACCTTTCAGAAAATACTAACAAGTACAGCTCTTTTGAAAACTAGTTGGAAATATTGTCCAGAGTAAGGGAAAAAAAAATACACAAATACACTCTTGCGATGTAGTCCCAGAAGGGAATTACTGGGCCAAAG
Source organism: Ailurus styani (assembly GCA_002007465.1). Taxonomy (NCBI): domain Eukaryota; kingdom Metazoa; phylum Chordata; class Mammalia; order Carnivora; family Ailuridae; genus Ailurus; species Ailurus styani. Next base: position 728,430 of record LNAC01000024.1, on the reverse strand, counting down.
GATATGAATATATTTGTATATATTTCCTATACATTTACATTTTCAATAGAAAAATCTAAGTAGATATAGCTATTACACAGATACATATTTTATTTACCTATGGTAATATCTATATAATATCTATAAATCAGTGTGTAGCTTCATCTATATACATTTTTTTTCATTTTAATGACACTTAAAGCATTATTTATACCATGAAACACTGAAGAAAATTTGATATACAATAGTTAGAGAACATTTAGGAAATTTGATAAAGTTACCTTATGGCTTTTTGAGTAAATGTTATACAATAATGAGAAACCTCAAATTTGAAATGTTTATATTACAAAGAAATGCAATATTCAAAACATTTCAAAAATCTCAGGAAGAAAAAATTGGATAAAATAAGCCTCAATGATTGAATTAAGGTAATTTAATTATAGCTAGTTTTGCCTTTTTAGTTAGAAAATGTTTATAATGCATCTATATCCCTGTGTATTTAGTTTTTTTATGTTGATAACCATATGATTAAGATGGCACATTTGCAACATGTTCATTTATATACTTTAATGTTATTTTGCATGTTGATTTCTGAAGCCAAAATTTAATATTTATAGAAATGGATAATTAGAAAGAAACTACAATCCAAACACTGAGGGGAATAGTTAAATAAATTACAGTATTTCTATTTGGAAAAGTACTATTCAAACTTTACTCACATGTACAGACAGTGTAGTAGCATTGGAAAATAATGGAAAAGCTCATTAAACCTGTTTATAAATAATAAACTGATTATAAATATCTTCAAATATATGCTTTTAGTGGGGAGAAAATCTTATAATCAGGTATTAAAATTATGGACATTTTTTTTTAAGATCAAGCTTTCTACAACCTTGTCATATTATTTAGTATTTGTAAAAAAAAAAAAATCGAAAAGGAACCTCTAATGCTGTGGTAGGCTATATAAGCCAGTGGAAACTTATACCAGACTCCGTTCTCATAAATGCCTCAGGTTAAGAAGAACCAACAATCACAAAGAGCCCACTAGTGTTTCCTAAATAATGCAACTGATTAAGCTGTAGTCAGTCAAATACTTTCCTTGCTTTGCTACTGGGTCTTCCCTATAAAAACCTTGCCCCTAGCTCCTAAATTTTAATAAGCTTCAGTTTATCTTTTTTTTTTTTTCAGTTTATCTTTCATATATTAAACAAAAATGAAGTTTTTAATTGCAGGAAAGTAGATGTTATGCTGTGTATCAAGACAAGGTCTCCAAGGCAAACCATAATGTCCTTAGGCATACCGAATATGCTTTAGTAATGGGAGCTTTTGCCAGTGCTTGAAAAGGAAAAACAGGCTTTGCTTGAAAAAATGCTCGTATATGATTTAAAACTACAATGAAAAAGATCAGTTTTAAATACAATACAATTAATCCAGCTGCTTACACTGTAAGTCTTTATTGAAACTGTGGCTGTTACATCCCTGTGAAAGTTTTTTTTAAGTTGCTAATTACATGCCCATCAGAATAATGGAAGAGTAATTATCCTTATTGTGCTTAGTGACATTGAAACTTCTATTATTCTGTGATTGGACCTGCATAATTACAGATAATTGTTGGTACTATATTGCCTGTTCAAATATAGCTCTGCAAAATTTACTTTGTTTTAATTAAACATGTTTAGCGTTTTAAAGTTTGGTTTTCTATCATAGCCAAACAAACTCTATTTAAATATCACAATACTATATATTTCTCGAACTCTTGTTAATCAGTTTTCAGCAAATCAGTTGTTTAACTCTGAATAAACCGACCTTGTTCCACTTAAAAATCAATTACATGAACTATAAAATTAGGTGATTGGTATATTTTCTTTTCTAGGACCTAGTTCTAAAAGCAAAGGTAGAATTTGTTCTAATACTATTGATGATACTATTTTTAGCTCTAAGAGATGGTAGCCCTGGGTAAATAAAGTACTTGCTAAAAATTTAATGAAATAAAATATTGTGGAAACCATTTACAATAAATGTCAAAGGAATGTTAACAAAGAGAAATGTAAAACCCCTTTACCACAGATGTTAGTTTCTCAGAAAACCTATTCCGATATCAATCAGCTGTATAATGTGAGGCAGCCTACACAGAACTCAGTCAGTTCCCTTCACATTTAGGCTTTGTACACCTACCCCACCAGAGGTCACAAGGGATATTTTCCTTTTACCTTGTCTCCTCTTTTAGTAACACATAGTTTATTTGAAATTGACTTATTCATACTTCTCTCGGGCTGAGAAACACCCGTGAGGTGGGTCCATTGCTTCCTTTCTGCATGGTCCATTTACCTGTCTAAGGTTCATAGGCACATTTTATGGTATTGTCATTAGCTGTCATTCCTTTTTCTCATATGTGACTGTGTGGCAGAATTCAGTCTTGGAACCAACCAGGGGTCTTTGCTGGGCTGCTTGTTACTGGCTTATGCTCCTTGCTGTCTCCTGAGCAACTCAACTCAGGTGCACAAACTCAAGTGAAAAAACATGGAATGGAATTTCAGATACTCTGTTTACATCCAAGGTAACCCATCCCAAGGTACCTAAGAGTCCTTGGCATTGTGGGATGATGGCGCCCTGGGGACATTGGGTCTGTAGTTTGTGAGCAATGAAATTTTCCAGACAGAGATAAGGAGAAAGGTGAGGGGTTTTGTTGAATGAAAAGAGAAGCCGACTCAGGACTCAGTCTTTAATTCCAAAACCTATGCTCGTCTAGTTAGCAATACATAATCTTTTAATATTCAGTTCATATAATCAACTATTTGAATCTGAAGACAAGGTTGAACATAGATAGGCAAACCGTTAAGAAGCGTTGATAAAAATACATACAGTACAAATCTGAACTCACTTTCTTCCAGACCAAGACAACTTTCAATCTAAATTCATTTGTTTTGCTTGTTTGCTTGCTTAGTTTTTGTTATTTTATGTTTGTGTGTTTTGTTTGTTGCCAAAGGCACTAACATTTTCTCATTATCCAGGCCCAGAGCTGTCTTCGGATCCCCCTTTTTCCTTTCTCTCTCCCATTTTCTTGCACGTTAGCTCATCCCATACTCTTTACAAATGTTACCGTTTATTCCGCTCTCAAACTACATTTCTGCTTTCACTTCTATTAGGCCATTCTTCTCATTTATTTTGCTTTTAAATACCTATCCACTTGCTTCATTTTCTTCCCCTCTCCTTTTTTAAGGCCCAACTCAAATGCTACCCTCACTGAGGAATCTTTCCTGATGACCCACATCTGAATGTATCACCTGTAAACTTTTTTTTTTGTCCTCTCTTTGTTGTCTAGATAATTTGTTTTGCCTTTAATGCACTTGTTATTTTATTCTCCTAATTTGAAAACTCTTGGGCTAAGTCCCGATTCTAGGTATGATGTGTATCCGAAAGAGTAACATCACTTTCATTTCCACACCCTGTACAATGAGAAGAACATAAGATTTCCTTTTAAAATTTTAAACAGTATGTAACGTGTCTGTGTTAACAAGGAAGTCTGCATGTTACTTTAGATATTCAAAGAAGACAAAGAAGTTTTTATGTGTAACTACTTAACATTTACATAGTGTATTAATTATGAGACACAGTATTTATAGGAGATGATAATGAACACAGGCAGGCTTCTTTCCACTCAATAAAGATCATGCTCAAGAAGAGTAGTCTCAGGGCGCCTGGGTGGCTCAGTGGGTTAAAGTCGCTGCCTTCGGCTCAGGTCATGATCCCAGGGTCCTGGGATCGAGGCCCACATCGGGCTCTCTGCTCGGCGGTGAGCCTGCTTCCTCCTCTCCCTGTCTCTCTGCCTGCCTCTCTGCCTACTTGTAATCTCTCTCTCTGTGTCAAATAAATAAATAAAATCTTAAAAAAAAAAAAAAAGAAGAGTAGTCTCTACAGATATTTCAACTTATTTTATTTTATTATAAACTTATTTTATTATAAACTATTATATATTATATAATATATTATACACAATATATATCAATAATATGTTATATATTATATATAAAGTAATATATAATATATGTAATTATAATGATAACATAAGCTTATTTTATATTTTTAAAAATTTTTACTTATTTGTCAGAGACAGAGAGCACAGGGTGGTGGGGGAGCAGCAGACAGAGCAGAGAGAGGGAGAGGCAGACTCCCTGCTGAGCAAGGATCCCGATGTAGGACTCCATCCCAGGGGTCCTGGGATCATGACCTGAGCTGAGGGCAGATGCTTAACCGACTAAGCCACCCAGGCATACCAAATATTTCACTTTTAATAATCAGAAATGTTCATTATAAATACAGGCTATTTTTAAAATGGGAATTTAAATAATGCAGATGCTATTTTGGGAGCAAAATTGTTTAGATTTTAAATATGGAATAAAAAAATGGACAAAATTCCAAAGAGATAAATCTTTTTCCTAACTTTTGATTAATGACCTTATATAATTTTCTTTGGATTTACCGACAATGCGAACACCGTAGGAGTGGATTGGTCATGTTTTCTACACCACATGAAAATAACAGCATTATGTAATCAATTTTATATAATCCCATTTACTGGAATGTGATAGGATAATGGCTCCTGTCCAATTTATGATTCATTAAAAAGAGGCAGACAGAGAAAAACAGGAAAAAAGGTTAGAAACGTTTTTAACTCCTAGAAATCAGAAATGAAAATTTAACAAGAATGGAAAAAGAGGAGTGAAAATCCAGACTTTTGATCATAGCTTTGGAATTCATTTATATGACTAAACAGTGTCTACTAGTTTATGTTATAAATTTCAGAAAATATAACATTTGTTAATGCTGGAAATGACAGTCATATTTTTTTCATATTTAGTATAGTGCTGACACTTTACCTTAGTTTCTTAATCCTCATTTGTGCCATTTGGGTATTAAAATTATTTTGGTCCTAAAGAGATTTTTTCCCCATTGTTTTATATACTATAGCTTTGACTTCCAGAAACCTTCTATGCCGTTGGCTCAATGCTTTGAAATATGTAAACTTCTAGTGGAATCAAAAGGGCACATGTTGTGATGAGCATTGGGTGTTATATGCAACTAATGAATCATTGAACACTGCATCAAAAACTAATGATGTGCTGTATGGTGGCTAATTCAACATAATAAAAAAAACTTAAAAAAATTCTATGGGTTTTAAAAAAGTCCTATTGAAAGCATGTCTTCATCTAGGAGTTGCTAAGGCTGTAACACAATTTATCAGGGAGGACAAAAATGAACTATTGTTTAGGTCTTTTATTATTTTTTTTTAAAGATTTTATTTATTTCTTTGAGAGAGAGGGCGAGAGAGAGACAGAGAGAGCATGAGAGGGGAGAGGTCAGAGGGAGAAGCAGACTCCCCGCTGAGCAGGGAGCCCAGTGTGGGACTCAGTCCTGGGACTCTGGGATCATGACCTGAGCCAAAGGCAGACGCTCAACCAACTGAGCCACCCAGGTGCCCCTATTGTTTAGATCTTAAACAGTAGTTCTTAATATGTAAACCACTGAATCCTGGAGTGCCTGAGACAATTTTAGAAGGTCTATGAGGTCAAAACCTCATAATAATATTATATATTTTTTTCTTTTTTACTGTGTTAACACTGCACTAATTATGCAAAATCAGTAGTGGGTAAAACTGCTGGAGCTTTAGCATGAGTATAGGCAGTGGCACCAACACTACTGGTAATGACTGTGTTCTTCACTGCTGCAAACTTATGAGAAAAAAAAAGCCAATTTCACTTAAGAACATAAGGCAGTGAAACTAATTAATTTTACTAAAGCTCAACCCTAGGATACATATCTTATTAAAATTTTATGTGATAAAATGAGAAGTATGCATAATGTACTTCTAATTCAAACCAAAGTATGATGCTCTATGGAGAAAAAGTGATTGCGGCAAATTAGCTACTTTTTTCATGGAATACCATTTTCTGTCCTTGAGGAATAACTAATAAACTCTGATTATTTAGACTTGGGCATTTGACAGATATTCTTTCAAAAGTGAGGGAACTGAGCCTATCATTTCAATGATAACGATGAATAGTGTTAGTGGCAATGATAAAATCTGAGCTTTCATGGGAAAAATTGAAATTTTGGAAACCAGCAATAAGAGCTTGACAGTTTCCTAATACTCAAGAATTTTGGTGATAAGATAGGTGTAATATTAAATGTGATGTTTTGCTATATTTTGCTGTAAACAGTCAACTCAGCAGGTGTGGGTTGTTCAAATTCTGCACATTCCAAGGACTGGCTTTTGGTTAGTTCATGGTGCATAACATCTGAGCCTTGTAATATCTTGCCTGATAAGAGTGTTTTGTATGCTGAGTTCCTGGACCCTGCTGTATTAGTTTGACCTCTGGGTTGCTGAAGGTTGAGTAGCTAAAGCCAGTCATGAGAGCAGATGCCCACATGACAGACCCCCAATCCATGACTGGACACAAAGCTCAGGTGAGCTGCTCTGGTTGGCAGTACTTTACAGATTCTCACTAATAAAAGGCATCCCTATGTGACTCTTTCTAGTGAATGAAGCCTGTGGGTGGTCTTAGGAACCCCCAACACAATTATAATCAAAAATGTCAACTTGGAAGAACTTCACAACTCAACGAATGAACAATGCATGATGTAACAAAGTCTTTCTTCCCCTTCCTCCTGGTCGCTAGCTCCTTTCTGATTAGTGGCACCTGAAAAGAGAAGGGGCTTTGCTTCTTATTTAACTTGCTCTGATTCAGTCTTCTTTTGTTGTTTCTCCTTCCTCTGACTAAAACTGGCCATTCTTTGACAGCTTCTGTGTGGCAGGTACCTAAATGCTCTTTCTCTCTTGGGTGCCTGGTTGATTTTTGTTCAAAGAATATACAGTGTCAAGAACCAAGGTAACTATTCTTTCCATTTCTCTTTTTCTGGGGCCACATTGTCTCTCCACTCTTATTTATCTGGGATATCTACCTGTCTCTTTTTCTGCTTCATCTACTTTTGCACCAAATATGGACACCCTTGCTCTGTCCTTATGTGTACAGTCTCTTCAACTGTAAGTCCTAACTTCAACTCCAACCCTTGACTATATACTACACAGGTGTTTTTTTGTTTGTTTGTTTTGTTTTTTGTTTGTTGTGTTTGTTTGTTTTGTTTCATTTTTTTGAAATCTCTGCCTGGCAGGTAAAACACTTGGAGGGGGTTAATAGCTATTTGAATCAAGCCTAAGTTCCTTAGGTCCATGGTCCTGGATATAAATGTGCCCTTGCCATGTGTCTTAATCAGCTCAGGCTGCATTTAAAAAACAAACAAACGTGGGCGCCTGGGTGGCTCAGTGGGTTAAAGCCGCTGCCTTCGGCTCAGGTCATGATCCCAGGGTCCTGGGATCGAGGCCCACATCGGGCTCTCTGCTCAGCAGGGAGCCTGCTTCCTCCTCTCTCCTCTCTCTCTGCCTGCCTCTCTGCCTACTTGTAATCTCTCTCTC